>JAPVRG010154124.1:0-10677 GCA_029783565.1 Rhagoletis cerasi | reverse complement strand
GTGGGGTAACGTCGCGTGTTTTTATATAGGTTGTTTACGGCGAAATTTGATTGTAACTAAGCGTAATGAATTACAAGTTAATCAGTATGAATCAGTAATTAATTTTTGCTTAATTATCGCCATCAACTTCGTCTATACGAACACGCGACGTTGCCCCACGGGTACAGCACAGTCAGCGTCGCCCAGACCTGGTAATGATGATATGCGGGCCAGACCATCAATTTTACAGTGTGAACGCTAGTTTGCCTGGAAGCGTTCATGACTCCAGAGTACTTCGGAACTCAGCCGGAACATAGATAGCACCGCAAGTTTTTTTGCTTGATTTTGCGCCCTATTCACTGTGATAAGTTATTGGCAAGTTGACAGTTTATGAAAGATTAGTGCAAAGTTGTTTGAATGTGCTGTGGAACCCATTTCTCTCTCACTTTGCGAGAAATTGATAACTCTGCAAAAATGTGCTAAATGCAAAGTAACGGCGCCGCGGCGCCCAAAGTTGATTTGCAAAGTATCAATATTTTAGTTATGGAACAAAAAAACGTATCACTTTGCAATAAATGCAAAGATGATAATTGCAAAGTGCAAAGTTGATAAGTACTTATGTGGAATAGGGCCCAGGTGGAGAAGGACTTGGCTTCACTTGGCATTTCCAATTGGAGTCAGTAGGCGCTGAAGCGAAGCAACTTGCTGCTTTGTGGCAGCGGTCACCGCCAAACAAGAAGAATAAGAAGAAGATACTAGTCACTTTTCATACTCGTTCGGCTATAAAGGGTACATAAGTCTCTTCATAGGATGTTTGCGCGTAAATACTGTTTTCATACGTTAGTGGAAAATGACGGCATTAAGTGTAACCGTACAAATATTAATACTTTAACTGTTCACCCATTTTTTGACTGAATTCATTTTGAAATTGTTTTCAATATTACATCACCATATTGTGCTCACAGTTAAAATTTTGTAAAACTACGTTTAATTATAACATTATTGGTGGGTTTGAATTTTTGAATATGCCATGTACATAAAAACTGTTTTCATAATATATATATTTATACGTGCATGCGTATATGTAAGTACATACCAGTATGTAAGTGATTCTTACCTTTTCTCGATCTTTGGTAAGCTCGTCATCTTTGATTTTATCCTGATTATTTTTTTCTTCAATTTTACGTTCTTTGAGTGTTTTCAAAAGCTTCCATTTGCTACTTCCAAGTACAGCTGCGTTGCCGTTAGTTACCTGAGTGCCACTACCCTCAACACTAGAATCATGGCTTACGAGTCGTGTTGGTGGTTTCGGTGGCTCTATTTGAATTTCTATTTCTATTTCCGCCTGAGGCAGGGGCGATTGTGTACTGCCTATGACCTGATTATCGTCCGTATAAGCGGAATTAGAATCACTACTTTGTAAATCATTCACTATTCCTTGACCTTCTCCATAGACTATTTCTGTTCGTATCTGATTATCTTTAAATGCTTGGTAGCTATGTGCAGTCTTATATGTTCGCTGGTCGCCTTCCAATTCCTCACTTAGTTCAGCTGGCGTATCTGGACCAAGTGTGGCACCGGATGACATACTCAGATTTTGCAACTCTTCATCATCGGTATTTTCATCAATCGCAACTAATTTGTCATCAGTTAGAAACTCCATAGCTTCGGTTACTTGCAATTCATTTTGCACAGTCTCACCATAAATTTCGGTTTCATATGGAATTACTGGCGCCAAAGATTCACGCTTGTGCTTTTCACTACTACTGCTTCCACGTCTTTGAGCCGGTTTTACTTTCTCTTTATAGCGTTTCGTAGCACTTGCAACTTCTTCTTCTGAAGAATAAGAGGAGCTTGCTGAATGATGCAAATCGGGGTGAGCTTCATTACCTAAACAACTGTCGTTCGTACGACGGCTATTACGTCGTTTTCTGAAACGTTTCTGAGGCCCCACACGCTCAACACCCACCAAATTCTGTGTCTGATGTTGAAGCTGGTGCTGTTTCTGCAGCTGACATTCCTCGAAATCATGTTGGGCAGCTTCTTCGATACTCTCGATGGCGCGCAATGCATTACAATCATCCAAAGCATCATTGCTGGCAATATCCACAGCCGCGTATTTCTCCGCGTCAACGTCCGAATAGTTGCGTTGCAGATCATCGCCATTGACATCTTGCCACGCACTATATATGTCCGTAACTTTTGTTACTCGTTCGATCGTACTTACGCTTGATTTTGTTGAGCTTCGCCGCTGGAAATGCTGTCGTTTCGCTGGAGCCTTGATGGCTACCTCGGACTTGGCATCATCAATAGCTGGTAGTTGCTTGACAACGTATTTAAATTCTCTCAAAACTTCGGACATCAGTTGTTTTACGCTTTCATCTGGCTCATATTCGTCAGACAACAATTCACTTCCACCGCCACCATGCTTTTTACCGTCATAATTATAATATCCAGCTGCGCTATTTAGCGCTAGCTGATCGATTTGTGAGAACACCTGAGAATCGGCAACTGTGGCTGCGGCAGCAGATGCTTCAGCTTCTATCTCAGCTGTGCGTTGTTGTTCCAACTCTTCCAGCTGCCGCAATTCATAGCAAAAGTATTCATCATCTGTGTCAATGCTTTCTTCGGTGCTTTGATGGCGCGATGACGATAAAGGACGGACTGGACTTTGGCTACGGTTATCGTCATCTTTGTGTAACCCCCCTTCTGGTACATTGAGCGATTGTTGTGTTAGAAAATTTCGTTGACCTTGTCCATTTGGCTTGTACTCCATTCCAGGCATTGTGCTCAAATTGGCCAGTTCGGAATCATTGTTCATTTTTGTTTTTAGTAACTGGGATGCTTGATTGCCGTCTGCCGCCAATAAGGAACCTGTTTGAATTTGCTCCATGATAGCACCTCTGTCACTGTAACCAAACTCCTCTTCATCTACGAAATTAGAGGCACTTGTATTCAGTTGAGGTTTTGCTATAGGGCAAGAGCCTGGCATTAATTTTTCAGTTGTATCAGGTGTAAAAGACGCATCGTATGTTTGTTGGTATTGGTCTTGATGCTCATGTCTAATGTCGCTCATAACCGGAAACACGCTACTTATGTGATTGGTCATTGTTTGTTCCATTTTTTGCTGCGGTAACTTTGGTGGTGTCTGTGAAGCACTTCCTTCTTCTTCTACGCTAGTTTTTGGCGCTTCTTTATGACTTAACTTGCATATTCGAGGGAACATGCTCATTGCTATTGCTTCGATATCTTTTTCAATTTTGTTCTCTTGATAGTCACATTGTCCCTCGTGTTGATCATTCGTGTCACTGTATTCGTCAACTTCTCCGGAAGAAGGCACGTCTTCTTCAGAGTCTTCTGCCCTATCTAGTTCTTTGGAATTACATTCCTCTTTAGCTGATTTCGTATCCATTTGTGGTTTTTGTTGTTGTTTCTGCTTCTGATTCAGTACCTTTTTGTGTTTTTTATGGTGTTTCTGAAGCTTTAGCTTATGAACCTCGAATAATTCAAAATCATAATCATCAAAAGGCTTGCCGTCGGACGCAACCGCACTTAATTCTCCAAGATCACTCAGTATTGAGTCTTCGTTATCGGAAGATGTGAGACTGGGCAAACCTGCTTCAGTATCCGAGACACTACCTACTGTCGCTGTCGCCATTGTACCACCACCCCCTCTACCACGTGCCACAAAGCTTTGCCGTCGGTATTTTTTGGCTTTATGCATGAAATTATTCACGGTCACCAAAAATCTAGAGCGAGTCTTTTTACCCTTTCCGACTATACGAGTGCTCGGATGGGCAGCCCGCTGCACCAGCTGCAAATGCAGTTTGTGAAGGCGTTTCGAAAAGTCGAAGCTGCTTCCCAAATGCTTTATTCCACGCTGCTGCCTTTCGACTGACAGCGCCGGGGCCGTCATTTTATACATCATAGACCCTGACACATCCCTGCAATAAGGCTCGGTGTGCATACCGAATGTGATATGATCGGGAACAGAAGGGTAAGAGCCAGCCTGGCCACGAGATTGAATTTTACTACCGTACGCATCATCCTGATATCCAGTGGGTAATGACAGCGAACGACCGTATCTTGATGACCGTTTCAGTTTAAAATTTTCCGGTAGGAAATTAGTGAGTTTATTCCAAACTTTTGGAGTCTTATGGAGTATGGGCTGTCCTCCAGTAACACCGTTGTTCACATTGCCACTCAAAGTTGACATATCTCCAGCCATCCCAACTGCGCCAGCAGACGCCGAGGACACAGTCATGGTTTGTGAGGTTGCACCATCACGCGCTACAACGCCACCAAAATGAATAGTATTTGAATCTAGGAGTATAAATGAATCTGAGTCGGTGAATTTATGTGAATTCGGCGGCAGTTGTTGTAATATATAAGCCCGACTGTCAAGAAAACCATTTTTCTCCTGCGCCGTCTGATTGTACAGTTCGTAGGTAGCTGGTGTTGTTCGACGTTGTGTCTGTAAAAAATGCTGCTGCTGTTGTTGTTGGTGTTGTGGTGTCTTTCGTGGCGGTTCACTTGGCGATGACGACGCATCATCATAACCAACTCCAGTTACAATTCGGTAAGGTTGGTGGCTCTGCTGCTGTTGTTGCAGCTGTTGATTTTGGAATCGACGATAGTTAAAGTTATTCTTGCCCAAATAATCCAAGTTTTTGCTGTTGTTGTAACCCACAATTCCATTAGAAGTTGGATAGTAAGCTAGACGATCTGTGAGATGTCGCTTAGGTGTTTGAGTCTCACGCAATTCACCGCTATCACTGGAAGTATCTTCGTGGGAACCGATAGAAGTATGACTGACGCCTTTAGAAGACGCTGCATGAACGGGTGTGCGCAAAAGATCCGGAATGCGGCGGTTTTGTTCGACGAATCCACAAGCAGTTGTTGAAAGATTATTTTGATTTTGTTGCTGTTGGTGTTGCTGCTGCTGCTGATCCCAGGCAAGCATTTCATCGACAGTTCGTGTGTTATCATACAAGGCATCATCTTTAATTATATTGAAAATAGACTTATTCTCGTATACCGAACAGATAGGCATATTCCTTGATAGTTCCCGTATGTAATTAAGATTCTCTTCGCTGAACATATAGTCTTTTTTTGTTGGTTTAGGAGCGTACAGCTGTTTTTTGTGCGATTTAGATTGTTGCTTTTGATGGGGAATTTGTGTAGGTAGCAGCTTCTGCAAATGGCTTTCCTGATTTATTTTATCGGGCGTCTTTGAAAATTCAGCAATAGTTGAGCTAATTATTGTTGGTATGACGGAACAAGCAGAGGATATGGTAACGGGACGTGTTGTGGTCACCAATTTCGTATCAGCGCTGCCAGTATTTAAATGCATGTCAGCGATATCAATACCCAGATCAAGTCTGCCACTAAGATCTCCAATGAAGCCAGTATCTATGTTTGATAATTGGCTGTCGTTCGATGGCACCGCTTCAGCCATTAGGAGCTGCATGCCCATATTACTGCCTTGATACTTGATAAGGAAGGGATTGCATACATCTCGACTACTAGCTGCACCGCTGCTTCCACCAGCGCGCACAGGCGAATTGGGTGATTTTTCCCAGCTAGATAGGCCGCTCATAGACGAAAGTCCAGAGTCAGATTTGGTCTGTTTTGGTGAGCCGCCAGCATGTTGAAGCTGCAGATGTGCGCTGCTATACACCGGTGCATGCGCTTGCTGGTGAAAAGGATTCAGGGCTCGCATTGATGGTATTGAGTCGTCAACAGCGGCGTTTTCAATTTCACTAAATTCATGCGACACTTCAGGAAGGGCATCATTCGGAGCTGGTGGTGGCGGACTTTGTAAACTGCCCACATCGGTTAAGAGAATACCGTCAATGTCCACAGCCAAAATCTCTCGATATGCATTTGTTTTGTGCTGTTGATCGGGATGTTGCAAATGTAGCAAGAACAGCATGCTGTTGTGTCGCTCCAAGCTGCGCTTCAGCGATTTAATGTACTCATCGTTGTTGTAAAGATTTGTCGCAGAGGTCGCCTGACCGAAAGGCAGGGTTATACAACTTTTGCTTGCTGTGCTACTCGTCGTGCCTGTAGATGTTTGCAAAAGCATGCATTCCAAGTCTATATCCATGCCAGCTAAATAGTTGTCCGAATACAAATAGTTGGTATCTGGCTGTCGTAGCTCAGTGCCGGTGCGGTAAATGATGTCAGCTGTGCTTCCACTCGCGCTAGCGGTGGGATTATGCCATTTTTTAAGGTGCATTTTATGCTCCCTTGTTTCTAGTATTTTCAGCTGCTCATCTAAATTGGAGTTGTTGCGTAATAAGTGCGCAATATAATCGAAATGTGCTTTATTATTGGTACTTCTTTTGACGTAAATGTTCCCTTCAAGTGAAGATTCGCTTTCCGCAAGTTTATATTTTTTATCCTTTGTAAGCGTAAAATCCGTGCCCAAAGCATTGCATTCTGGGGATGTTTTTTTATGTTTCATTGTTGCTTTTCTAACTTTTTTTGATGTTTTGTTCGTAGATGACGTCGCGATAAATGCAGTTTCTTTGTTGTCACCGGAGAGTTCTCCTGCTGCTTTCATCAAGTCTAACTCAGCGTCAGTCAGGTACTTTCGCTTGTAGTTATCGAACGAATTTCCAACCAACTTTTTCAGCGTATCAATATTTCTTTCCAATTTATTCATCACTGTCTCGAATTTACGTTGCTTGTCGTTACCTAGAACCCGCATCTCTTCGGCCATTGTCACAGGATTTAGAAGCAGAAGCAGCAGGCTTTTTTTTACCTGATGGATCTTTTCGAAAAAAGCAGCCTCTTTTTTCACCAGCAGCCGCAACTTAAGTATTTGTGCAGCGTTCAACACTTGCAAGTCTTGAATTTTATTAATCTCCATGAGTAGTATCTCGCCCGTACTATCGAGAAGCACTGTTTTGTCCTCATTTAATTGCGAAAAGATGTGGTCTTCTCCGTGAAATCGAGTGCCAATACCGCTGTTCCCTTCCTCCGACGACGAAGCGGTTGAGCGTCGATCGCCTATGTTAGGACCAGTTCTGGTATTAGTGCTGATCAAGAGATCGACATATGTGCCAGCGTAAGTGGCCGTTTTCGCATTGTCCTCGGCTGAGTTCGCGGACTGCGCCAACGCACTCTTCAAACTATTCAACATTTCCATTTCATCTTTATGATGTTTTTTCTTCTTTTGCTTCTTGGTATCTTTTGCCTTTTTCGCTACTGTTGACATTGTTGTTGGCAACGAGTTTATAGTTTTCGTTGCTGCAGCAATTGAAGACACATTTTCCGGCAATCCGTCGTGTGGACGCCCAAGCATCTCTGACGCCTCTTCATTATCTTCGTGTATCATACCCAGCGCGGAGTTCGTGCGCGTACTCAAGCAGCCTAGTATGTGTACATTTGTTGCATCTGATTGCTGCAGTAGCCGCTCCATGTTTGAGATCTCAGTTGTTAGACTATTATCACGATACACCTCGTTAAGTTTTTTATAAAATTCTTCGTTCATTTCATTGTTGTCGCTAATGTTGCGGGCCATCCCGTCGCATGTCCCTCCCGTATCCTCTATGGGCACATCAAGCTGCCCGCCCTCGCCGTGTTTAGAGGCCGCTTTCCGAAAAAACTGCACCTGCTCAACAAAGCCAATCAATGGCAAATCAATGTCGTTCACATTTCCAGAGGATAAGCCTCCGTCACCTGCGTCTGCGGGTAAATCACTAAATTGTTGCGGTCTTATGTGTGCCAATGAGTCTGCCTTTTGCAGTGAACTATCTGTCGCTTTGCAAGTTGAACCGAAAATCTCTCCATCCACAAACGGTACGCTTTGCATGATGCCGCGCTTCGCATCACCTCCACCGCCGGGTGTAAGCTTCTCCAGTAACTGACGGCTATTCAAGAACTGCTTTATTAGTTGACTTTTAGCGTCGTTTGCATGCATTTGCTGCTGCTCGTAAAGCAGTATATCAGAGTCCGAATACAGTTTGTGTCGTGCAATTGTAGCTTCCGTAATAGCACCGGATGCTTGTTGGTGCTTCCTTTGTGTGTCATTGCTCAGTGTCGAAAGCGATCCACAAAGTCCGCCGTGGTGCGCAAGCTGCGAGAAAGCGATGTATGGGTCTTCGCCCACCTCGAAGCGGTCAGAGTGCTGCAAATCATCATGCTTGCTAAGTCGGTGCATCATAGAGGTGGTTTTTGTTTCTCCGAAATGGCTGCTAACAGCACCGGCAACGCTATCGCCGTATGTTAGGCTTGCTTGCTGTTGTAGCAACTTGTTCAGTGCGTCCAATTCATTATCCATGCGCACAGCGTCCAAAGCATCTAGATTGTCATTTTTTAGTTCCTGCAATAGATTACTGTATTGCTTCGAAGTGCCTTCCATGTCCGTATCTTGCAGTAGTGCAGCAGCCGAGTTGTTCAGTAGAATGGCCTGTTGCTCAGCTTTAACTAAATTTGACATCAACAGCTGTTCGTCGCGCAAGAGATAGTCAAAAGGTGACCGACGTTTCTTGGCAACCGCATCGCTGTCTATATAGTTTAAATGTGCCTCACACTCGGCAACGTCCTGTTGGCCTTCATTGAGCTGTTGCTGCTGTTGCTGCAGATGTTCTTGCTTCAGTACAATCGAGCCGATTAAGTTGCTAATAATCGATTGCTGCTCAATCGATATCTTCTCCAGTTTCTCCAGTCGCGCCCAAATTTTACCATACTCGCCGGAGAGCAAATCGAGCGCACACCAAGCAAATTTCAATTCAGTATCCAAGAGACTGATGCGCGTGGCGATTTTCTCCATGTAATCGGATATTATGTAGTCGGAGTGCTGTTGTGAATTGTATAGCTGGTAGAGTTGCTGTGCGCTGGTGTTGGAAGCAATGCTACCCGCATGTGGGCCAGCAACAGTGGTGCTCAGCGAGTTGCTGCCATTCATTTCGGCCAAAAGATTGCCATCAACATTGCAAGAACCAAAAGCACCCACACTGCCGATGTCAATTTCGTTGCCTATGCTATCGGGCTCACCAAGGTTTTTTACGTCGTGAAGTTTTTTTTCGTGCAAAGTGTCAGCATCACAGCTGCCGTTAATGTTGTTGAAATCACGGCTTAATTTATTTTTATGATTGTAACTATAGCTGCGATTGCTATTGACTGCATTGATATCATTTAGTTGTTGTTGATGTGTTTCATTTGCTAATAATACCTTCTGCATGGCCTGGCATCTTTGCTCTTGCTGCTGTTTTTGTTTATGTTGACTTGACGGCAGGTTAGCGGTGAGTGCTGCCATCTGTTGGTTTGTGTACAATTTGACTGCTTTCTCCGATTGCAGTTGCTGCTGTTGTAGGTACGACATTGAATTCTGATTATTAGATGTTATCGTACCAGTCATTTCTGTCGACATGTGATCTACCACAGCATTGTTGTACATCATTAGGTTATGTCGCTCTTGCTGACGCACCTGTTGCTGCTGCTGGTACTGCTGCTCTTGATATGGCTTACTCATTTGGTTGTTTTCGTATTTGCTGCTGTTTGGGCGAACTTCTAACCGAAGTAGCATATCGATGCATCTCTGTGTCCTGCTGTTGCTTTTGGTGCAACTGTTGATTCTGTTCTTGTGTCTGTGACTTCAAAAGACTACCGTTGCCATCGATGGTCATAGCACCAAGCACTTATTTATGTTGCGGTTTTTGAAAAGAAGTCGTAAACGGCATGAGAGTAATTTGTTTTTATTTTGTATTTTTTTTTGATAAGTCCGATTCACACAGAGATTGTCAGTATTTTACTACATATTTTTATATATTTTTAAGTCAACGCACTTCAAATACATTAAGATTTCGTAAATGTTCACCTTAGAACCAGTATCACGAATGCGAATTAGGCATAGACCAGTGTTCTGAGATAAGACTACCTTTAGGATTAAAAAAAACGAACTTGCACACATCGTTTGAGACTTAAAGCGCTGCTTTCCACCACTAAAACGTGAGCTGCCATGTCGCCAAAAAAAGGTGTATTTGTGGTACATACGTACAACCCGCTGCACTTTAATAGACAAATTATTTTCCTCCAAGAACTGAAATTATGTTTGGACTTGCAGGCTTCGGATAGCCTTCCTATTAATTTCATTTCTAAAAGTGTTATAAGTTTTATCGCAAGAACGTTGAGGTGAGAAATATTTTTTACGTTGCAAATAAGAGTAATTTCCAACGTTTATTTTGTATGTTGCCTGATAACAGTTATTACCCAACTTTTATTTTTTACGTTGCCTGATGCTAGTTATTACCCAACGATTATTTTTTACGTTGACTGGTAACAGTTATTTCCCTACGTTTATTTTTTACGTTTCCTGATAATAGTTATTGCCCAACGTTTGTTTTTTACGTTGCCTGATACTAGTTATTACCCAACGATTATTTTGTACATTGCCTGGTAAAAGTTATTTCCCAAAGTTTATTTTTACGTTGCCTGATAAAAATAAAAAATCTACATAAATATATGATGTAAATGTCATCAGACCTGCAACGTTCGTTCGATTTTCAAATTGAGGTGTCAAATTAAAGAGCTTGGCCTGTAAATGTGCAATAACCCATCAAAAACTTCGATTCTTTTGTAATCGATTTTCTTTTTATATTGTGGCGAATACCGCGAACACACGAATAAGTAAAAAGGAATGGTCGCGAAAAAGGTAGAAGCACAACACCGAGAAACGACAATGGAAAA
>JAPVRG010154038.1:0-10444 GCA_029783565.1 Rhagoletis cerasi | reverse complement strand
GGAATTCTAAAGAAATAATTCAAAAATCTAAAGAGCAAATGTGCGCACTTGTCGTTTTTGTTGTAAAAAAATAGATACAACTCGATTTGATAAAATTCAAGGAAGAATGATAAGAGCTTATTACCGTGTGCTCTATATTCATATGGGCTAGTCTTGTGGGATGGCTTACTATCCACAAAAACAGCATGGGTATATCATGCTCATGGTTTTAAATCCTAAATTTTACGGATTGGTTATACCATAATATACTCAACTCTTTTTTTGCACAGTATTTTTACACGATTTTTAACAGGGACCGTAATCATTATGATTTCTATCAAAAAATTGATATTTAACCATTATTTCATGATTTTAAAATTTGGGATCAATAATAATAATACATTTTTGATTTTTATTGTATCGCTCAGAAATAAAAATTATGTGTCGATTTATATTTTTTGAAATGATGATATTTTTTTTGAGTTTTATTCTATCAGCTATGGTTATCAGCTATCAGCTAAAAGAGATTCTGAGGGTTGCAGTATATAGGGAGTCTTGAAAGGTCTGTACTTTGATAAAAGTGGGTTAATAGATCTCGCATTTCTCGTATTTAAATTAATATTTGCTTTCTTTTCGCCATCGACTACGTAAGGACTTAAATATGGGCCACACTAGAGAGTCCCCTTCATGAAGAAAATCGTACGTGTCCCATCCGTGACAGGAGAATTTTGGATTTATTAGTAATATAGCAATTAATTTTTGTTAAGGTTTTTGCATTGTAAGTATTGCCGGCTATTTTCTGTATAAGAAGACTGTAGGCGCGATTACTAACACCAAGCGTCTAAATGCATGCTATGTAATGCTGCATGTGCAAAAAGTTCCTTCGTTATATTTATGAAATTTTTGCACATGCACTTCCCAACTGCCATGTAATAAAACTTTCTTAAGTTATAGTTTGATGGCAGTTTAAAGGATGCTCGGCCTAGTCTGACGCATCTTTCGCTGTGACCGCTGTGGTGTAGTGGTAAGCAGTGCATTCTTCTATTCCGCAGGACCTGGGTTCAAGCCCTGGTCAAAGCAACATCGCAAAAAAATGTAGAAAAAGGGTTTTTTCTCAACAGCGTTCGCCCCTGGGTAGGCAATGGCAAATCTCCGAGGGTACTTCTGCCATGAAAAAGCTTTTCATAAAAATACAATTGCCGTTTGAAGTCGGCGTGAAATTGTAGGCTGTGTGACAACATGAAGGCGCTCGCCACAAGGAGAAGCTCGGCCAAACAGTAACAAATGTGTAAGCGCCGATCTATTATTATTATTATTATTATTATTATTATTATTATTAAATAATCGATGCTCGGCCTAGTCTGATGCAATCTCCGGACAATCCCTCTGGAGTTCCTTGCGGACTCTGCTTGTGCTTGGCTTACAACCATGCAGAGGTGGTAATTGAAAATTACCATTGGCCACAGTGCATAATAGATATTTTTTTTTATATAAATACATACATGCAAATATTTTAGTCTCTCCTCTCACTGCGTTAATCAAAGACAACCAATTTAGATAGAAATGTTAAGGAAATTTACAGACTTTCCATAAAATATATCTGCTCCAAAAAGCAGTGTCTATTTTTTATCCCACTCGTGACAGAAGAAGTGACTCAGAATTTTCCCATTTCAAATTTAGTTGGAATTTTTTTTCCTATTTAATAATAACTCATATATTAGAGCATTATGTGTAGCTTTATCTAAATGCAGAATTGCTTATATATACTTTTTACTTAAATTTAAAAAAGAAAAGAAAGCTTTTTCTGTACAAAAGTCTCACCCGTGACGATGAAATACCCCCTGTATAATATTAGTCTTAATATCAGGCTAAAAATTTTCGTATTGAAATCATAGGTGCTTCAAATCACAAAATGCATTTATTATTTATTCAAAAGCAGTTGACCTTCTATTGTTATTTTATACCACCAACTGCACAAGGATTAATCATAAAATTAAAATACTTTTCTATTGAACATGAAAATCTTTTTTCTTAGCCCACTACCAAAGTTACTTACTATCATAGAGGGCAAAAATGCTGTTATTAATTAAAGAATTTGATTAGAAATTCCACCAGGATAGCAAAATTTAACAAAACATTCTCAGAAAAGCAATTACAGTAGTGCAAAGTCACAACAGGAAATATGTATAGAGATTTTAAATTGAAAAAGCCACAAAAGATACGAGGCGGAGAACATTTCTAATCACCGCCCAGATATCCTTGGATCTGTGGATAACAAATTACCTTACACTTGGCCAGGCAAAGGCGTTGCAAGGCGATTTTAAGAAAACACAAGGCAAAACAAACTGTGAAGAAACAAAGAGAAGAGTGGGGAAAATTCACAAAGCTCGAAAGGAGGGTCACATCATTGCCTGGCTGATGAAACAAAAAGGGGCAATATCATTAACAGCAACTTGTCTAAGCTCCAAACGCCAACCACTAATGACAAAAATCAAGACCTGCACCATGAACTGCCCTGCTGCGTCAATTTGCACGTAGAACAACTAAGGCAACTAAGCTGACAATAGTGCAGCTTGTTGAGCGAGCAGCTGTAAGTAGGAGTACACGTGAGTATGTGTTTCATGTATAATTTGTGGGCGCAGGTATGGGTCACACTTACCGCAACAAGGTATGAACAAAAGGCACTAAGGACAATTTCTGTTTAAATTTAACTTTGTTGTGTTAGTAGGATTTTACTCTCGCCTGATTGCTGGCGAGGCACTTTGTCTGAAAGTTGAAAAAGCGACAGCATGAGAGCAGGCAAGCAGAAAGCTAAACAAAAGAGGTGACAAAAAGCAGAGAAGTAAAGCTGAAGGTGTCATGCGGCAGGAAATGGCAAGCAATGAGCAGTTGAACGACATCGACGGTGATGCTGTGCGTGTGCATACATATATGTATATAAATATATATATAGTTTGCAAGAGTATGTAGGCAATTTTGCTTATGCAGCTTATATTTTTTGCTGATGCGGTCAATATGGCAGCGAATGGTTGCCTGCACATTTGCTCACCTCATCACAGCGGGTTGTGCAAATGTATATACATATACTCGTATGTGTGTGGCTAAGTTCTAAGATGCAAACGAAAGATAATAAAGGTAGCAGAAGATACACACATACACACACGGGACATGCAGAGAAAAGCAAATGTTTGTGTACTACGTACATATATTTCTGTATAGCAACCTGTCATAAATACAAAACTACCTTTTTTTTGTTTTTTGTTGATGTACGAGCCAAGTGCGGCGAGAAATCGCAGCAGAGCAGCCATTTAGCCACACTTTAACACATATATATTGTACCGCTGCAGTGCCCAAACCAATTTAGGGTTCATATTATTATTTATGCGCTTGTCCATTTACCCTTTCGACTTATCCTTTTAGCTTTTTTGCCTGTCACAACCTTTTCTATGTATACGAACAAATGCGTTCGCTTCCTGTTGATAGTCTTTCAAAAATTGTGTTAAGCCTCTTTCTGCTCACTCACTGTTTATGTTGTTTTTGTGTATATGTATAATGAACTATTGTTTACCTAAATCCGGAAATGCTTGTTTACTCTGGCGAGTGATGCTTTCAAGCTTTATTAAATTATACTTTATTAGGCGAAACGTATGCATGTGCTTTTGGGGTTCAACCGCTGAGCTGTAAAAGCGGCTGTTAATACCTACATGTGTACAAACATATATACTATTAATACATATGTATTTAACTCAGCAAAACACATTTCGGTATGCCTATACATTTGCGTTGCTGTCAAGTGATAATATATTCCCTAGCAGCTTGCCACTTTGAATGTTGCGCATACGCCGTGTCGCCGTAGCTGTGTTATTACTGTACATACATTTGTACGCTGACAACAGATGAGTTAAGTTTGAAAACGAATAATTACAATGCATACTTGTAAATGCGGAAGTAGCTGCCCTGTCGGAAAGAAGTGATTTTTATTTTAAAACAACTAATTGAAAAATTACTTTGGAACAAATGCAATTTTTTTACCCAATGAACCATCAATTGAGAAAGTAGTTGGAAACTAACTACTTTCGAAGTTCTTTAAGCCAAATGCGTTTGAAAGTAGTTTAAATCATATGCAGAGTCGGACTATTGACTTGCTCATTGTAATTCAAAGCGAACATTTCACAGCATATTTACATGTCTGGCTGTGGCTGAGTGTGCAGAGGTGCTTGCTGTTATTTGTTGGCTTCCAGAAGGTACGGGTTCGAATGCCGTGAGAGGCAAAATGCTAAAATGATAATAAGAATTTTTCTTTGGTGTCTCCAAACTATGAAAAAGCATCTGTGAAGTGCAGAACGAAGGCGTATTCAAATATTAATTTTTAAAGTCCTTCAAACCAAATACATTTTAAAGTAATTGAAAATATATGCAGGAAAAGGCAATTGACTGCTTCCTAGGACATCGCCATGTTAAATAAATGAGTTCGTTGCAGGTAAAATAGTGAGAATTTCAAGTAGTTATCATTGAAAATAAAGTAGTTTATAAATAACTTTCAAATTAATTCAACTTCCTGCAGGGTGCATATTCATACACGTATGCACACATACATACATATATACTAGATTGCACTTTTATAAATTCAGCAACATCCTATAAGCATGTCAATGCTGTGAGTCGTTCTATGAATAGGATACTTATGATAAACGCTTTCTTCGGTTAGCGGAGGCATACTACTAAGCTGCTTTTGTTAAGCTCTTAGCGCAAGTGGTAGCACGTTTGCGTTTTGCAGCTAATTAACTTAGCCACAATGGACTGTATGCGCACTTAGCAGTTCATAAGCCGTACTTACATATGCTCATAAATATTTCTGTCGTACAGCGAGAAAAGTACTAAAGTCGATTTTAGAAGTGAGTAAAACGTAGACGCGATTTTAGTATACAAATTATTCCGTACAGAAATTTTTTTATATTTCATAAACCTGTATCTGGCAACATCTTATAAAAGCAATAATTCCAGTAAAAATTAAAAATTAAAAATTTTTATACGCCACGGTGCAAGTAAAGCTGAATTTAATAAAGCGAAAAATTTCAAAGTTGACACTCAGTTTCACTAGCAGAACTCGTAAATTTTATAAATTCGCTAATATGATCTAAAGTGCTATGATGAGATGTAGTCGGATCTGATTCGAAGTGTTATGATACGATCTTTTTTAATCTGAACTTATTTGATTTGATATAACTCGATGCCCTCTGGCTTGATTTATCTGACTTAAATAAATGTGGCCTGCTTTGATATGATGCGATTTAAAACGTTTCGATTTGATATGAGCAGAACTGATCTGTTTCGATGTGATATGATGTGGTCTAAGCGAATATGATTGAATACGATCTGGTTTGATTTAATGTGATATCATCAGATTCCATTTGATAAGTTTTAACGCGGTTAGGTTTGATCTTCTTATATATTATTCGATATGATCTTCATTAGGGTGTCCCTTAAAAAATCAACTTTCCAATTTATATCGAGAAGTTTTTTAATTTGTTTTCTCTTCAGTATAAGATTATCCGTGCGAAGAATTGAACTTCTATCTTATGTTTTGACCCTGCCACAAGACCTTTTAAATCATTCCATTTTAATAAAATTTTGGGTTGGAAAAATTTATCACTACTTTCTTTATAGTCCAACTTCGTGGCCACTGTTGTGCATGTTGGAAGTTCCACTTATTGTGTATAAATATATCCTATGGTAAAACGTCAAAATTGGAAACAGCTGAGATCACCTGTTTTGAATTTGCACATAGGATTGCCTCTTTCTATCTTATTGCAACCGTTATCATAACACACCAACCGCAACATAAGACCCTTCCCTTTATACACAACGGTTTCACTGATTTGATCAAATATAAATGTAGCGTCTTACCTATAAAATAGTGTCAATAGTTTAGTGCAAGAATTATAGCGATCTGTGCAACGTCACTAGTAAGAAAGTATTTTTGTCATTTGTCGAAATAAACATGAGTTCAACTACGTAAGTTAACAGCGCGGTAAAAAAAATTGAGAGAGAGTATTTATTTAACCAATCACACAGATGATAAACTAAGTGGAGCGAGGTTACCTTTAAACCTGCAAGTTTTTAAGCTCTTAATCAATAATTTACGCACAAATCCTTGCAAAGGATCTCAGACTAAAGCATACTCTTTCGCAGCAAAGGCGATAATGCAAGTATGGGAAAAAAGCGGGTATTCCTACTCGAGTGTATCATTTTAATAGCCACGTTATACAGTATATTATTTCGTTTCATTTTTTTTAGAAAATCATTAACCAGGCGACTATAAAGAGTTGTTGGAGCTTGTATGCATTTTTTTGGGGTACTCCGCCACGAGGGATAAAATTTTACAAGCCTGGTACGATTCATGAAGAACGTTTCATGTCAAAAGCAATTCACCCGCTAAAAACGATCTTGTTCAAGAATCAAATAAAGTTAACAGCCAAGGAAGAAAAAGGATTGACAGCAGTGAGTGCGTTTGTTGCTGTACTGTACGTAAAGTACTGGTTCACCGCAAGTGACTTAATAAATGCGCCTCGAAACGACTTTCAGTTTTTATTAGCTTTGAAACTCTACGAGAAGACTGATAAATTAGTTTCCAATGTAGCCATTTATGGTACATAAGTCAGGAGCTAACTGGATTAGCACTCCTTAATGATGATGTGCACCTTTTAGTTAAAAGTAAAATGGTGAAACAGATTTTGACGAAGACCTCCCGGAGTGAATCAGCCTCATCAAGTGCAAGGGTGCCGGGTAACAACGCCTTAAAGTAACATCGCAAGACCTCAAAAACTGGTTAAAAAAAGATTTGATTGGTATCGTTAATCCGAATACTATTAAACAATCTGAAAGATTTGGATTGGAATATAGTTTCTTACAATATGATCTTGGAACCTGGCATTTGCGAAAAGACTTTACAGAAGCTCGCAATTACTTTTTCAAATTTGATTGTAACAAACCATGTCGCAGAAAGAGGTATGGCTTTGACACAGGAATATATGGGCCAAGTTAAGTCCGAAGCAAATTTCCAGGATTTACTTATTGTATCCCAGACCTCACATCGAAAATCAACAATTTTTTTCTTCTTCTTGTGGCAGGGCGAAATATTATGTGATCAGGTTGATTTTGAGCGCAAAAGTTATGGCATTTCAGAAAGAAAAAAATAAAAAAACTTCGGAAGGAATACCATACAAATTTGGAAAATCAGTCTTATAAGGGACACCCTAATCTTCATATCATCAGATTTTATCCATTGTGCTCTGATCTGATGAGACTTCATCGATTCGGTCTGATCTGATTTGATCTGACATTAAGCGATTGATACGATTTGACATGAACTGAACTAATGTGATTTGATGGGATTTGAGCTGATTTATTAAAAAGAATACAAATCCTATCTGAATTAAATGTAAATGATCTCATATAATTGGATCCTTTCTAATGTAATCTGATATCATGCGACGCAATCTTTTGTGATCCAATGCATTATGTGCAGATCTTATGTGATTTGATTTGATGTGAAACGATTTGGTCTAGTCGTAGTATATGATTAAATAGATTCGATGTGGTCAGATCAGACCTGATCTTATTCTATTTATACTCATGTGATATCATTCTATCTGATCTGCTCCGATTTGTGCTGATCTCATATGATCAGATCTGATCCGTTATGATCTTATCTGCTCTCATCTGGTGTGACCCTATCGATTCGGTGAGATCTGACCTGCCGCGATGTGACACGATTTGATAAGACCGATCTGAATAGAATTCGTACTCTTGTTATCTGAATTAAATTTATATGACAAAGTGATGTGATCTTTTCTGATCCAATGCTTTCTGATATGACGTGATTTGAGGTGACTCGATTTGGTCCAATCTTATGTAATTTAATAAAATTCGAAGTAGTCTAGTATAAGATAACTTGATCTGATAAGATGTTATCTAATATGATACATACATACATATCGCGCACCCTCTTCAAAAGAAACACAACTAAAAAATTGTAGGTTGCCTTTTTTTGTAGGATTAATCGCCAATTAATGCAAATAGTGTTTTATTCTTGGCTAACTATATTCACTAACTAGAAAACTACTTTTGTGCCTGTTTTTGTACTAATTACATTGAGTCTATACGATCCATAAGGAGTTATATTCCCGTATCTGATTTTTGAGTTGCGCACCCTTTAAAGGTGGTTTGCGATGTGTTATATACACGAACTGAGGTGATCTGTACTGATGTGAAGTGAATTCTAAAACCTAAATCCAAGAAAGCTTTTAGCTTTTTCTTCTGTTTAGTCAAGCTCTCGAGCTTATGCACTCAGGTAAAGAGTTCAGCAATTTTCCATCTAAAAACTGATTTTTTACGACTATAAAGATGTTGTGCTATTTTCTCTCAGACATTCCTCTTCATTAACAAAAATTAGCAACATGCAGCCAATTTTGATACTAGAAATATCTGAGCAGCATTGCAATCTGGCTTACATATGCACGTTAGCACATCTGTATGTACGTAAATATAAACATAGGCATCTTCAAAATTCCTATTGAAAATACCAATTGCTTGTATTCCAATTAACTGCACGCAGACGGCAATGGACAATTGTTAAGTGCCTATAGCATTTGTATACATACGAATATATTTTACATACAAACACTAGTACGTATGCGCATAACTACTATTGGAAAATATAAACAATCTGCATCGATCACTTGTCCTTTTCTCTTAGCACAATGTTATTACTCATCGAAAACTACCTTCAAATGAACAACCTTTTGACATTCCTCACAATCAAGGCAAAACACTTAAAAATGCTTGATGAAAAATGGTTAGATAACCTTGACTCACACAGGTGGATTGTATATGTAGCAAAGATGAAAGAGAATATATGCATGCACACATGATACTTAAAGGTAAGCTAATAATTTTTGCTGATTTGCTGTGCAAAAATTACATCACAGATGACAAGGGAAGGCCATAAGATTAAAAGATAAATTAGCCATTGAATAATGAAATTTAAGAACTAAAAATGTTTTTCGTCTTTGGATTTTTTATTATTTGAAAGATTTTTGTTTCTTAATTTCCGTTTTACTTTAGTTCATCATATCAAGTAGTGCCTAATAAGAAGAAAGTAGAAATAAAAACATCGATCACTCCGCCGAAAATTTACGGTTTTTATAAATGATTACTCTCATATCGTCATGCACGGGTCTTTACCCAAGATAATTTCTATTGAAGCAGCAGTGACAGAAAGACTATAAAATAAGATAAATGACTCAGCACCATAGCGACAAAATTTATTTCTTTCTTTCCTCCCAAAAAGGCACTGAAGTTACCTGTGTGAACGCTACACTGCTACACGTATATTCAAGCTGATTAAGGCGCGGCATGTATCAGGAAACACCAAAGTAATAAGTAGATAAAAATGTATTTGTGGTTATAGACACTTCAGCTGGTATGTATGTAGGCTTATCTATACGCTCTTCAGATTCATAGAAATAAATGCCTTGGCGATCATTTCTGTATGCTGGATCTACTAATTTTAGGTATTGATAGTCATACGAACAAATATTTATATCGGCTGGTATACATATAGATGTCTACAAAAATATTTGTATAAATATGTATATACGTGATGTGTCTTCTAAGTCGATTGCTTTTTTTATGACCACTGAGATGTTGTGTGCAAGTACATACGTACATATATAGTAAATTTGCAGTCGCGGTCGAAAAGCAATCGAGATTTATAAAGGAGTAAATAAAAAATGACAAAAGAAAATCAATGACAAGACTAATGCAAAAGCTATTACCGAATCAGGACTCAACAGAAAATATTGTATCCCATAAAAAAGGAAGTAAAATTGGGAGAAAGCAAAGACTATCAGACAATTCCCGTAGTAGCCATTTAGTTAACTTATGCTCCTCAGTTGGTGATAGTGCTGTCGTTGTCATTGGAATTGGTTGTCGGCGGCGCTATTCCACCGCCTGCCTGCATTAAATGCAGATAAAAGGAATGAATCCTTAGTTTTCGGTATATATTGGAATGACATTAGCAATTTTACTGCTTGCCTTCGGATTATTTGGTCGATATTGTTTAGCTAAATATATTTCAAGTGCTTATGCGTTTGTTTATTTTAGTACCCAGCAAACAGACGTGAGCAGACTTGTTGACTTATGAAATGTGGGAAAAACGTGGAAGGACTCATCTACCAGCTGCTCACCTGCAGGGTAGTGAGTTCGGAACTGAATTGATCCAGCTCGCACTCTTATGCACAAAGAAATGTGGTACAGTTACAAAGGATATACGGTAAAAGTTGAGATTAACTCCTCCAGACCTTATGTGATTCATTAATTATTTACCTGGTCATAAAACTGCAGTATGGCACGCTGTAAAGTTAGCACTTGTGAGTGAAATATTGGAATCGATTGTGTGTTT
>JAPVRG010153233.1:2170-13839 GCA_029783565.1 Rhagoletis cerasi | reverse complement strand
ACTTTTCTCACAGCAATACTTAGATACACAGCAGGATTCATAAACAATAACTTTCGCACATTCCAAGGTCATTTTCTGCCGCCACCTAATAGTTTCCCGTTACTTCTGTGCAACGGAATTTGCCAACTTTAAGAACAAAGAACCAATTTATGACTAACAATTGATCTTCGCAAAGCAAACAAAACAGTGTGTTGGCAAAGCAAATGCGCCAATAATGACAACAGGCAGCAGCATGAGATTTAGAGATGGAAAAAATAGAAGCAGTAATAAAGCGCACAATAATAAACAAACTTATGAAGTGCCAAATGGCTCTGAAATGAGGCTGAAGTGCAAAGAAAAAACGGTGTACATTAAATAGCAGCATATGGCCACATGGCGTATGAGTAACTAATGTGCAACCAAGTAAATTTGATTTATTTGCGATGTGCTTTTGTGGATGTGTATTAATGTGGTCCAAACTTGTATGGAAAAAAGTCTACCCAAAATTCGCGCGCAACAGCCCGTATTTCATGCGACTTTAATATAGAAATATGTGTGTATTGCCAGTTTTGGATCAATATATTAAAGTTTACCGGCCGCTCAAATGCCTTAAAGTTTCCCATTCGAGTTTTCAAAACTCTGCGTGCAAAACAGCTGAGTTAGCTGTTAAATTGCAAAAAAAAAATTGTTAATGGGTAAGTTCAAAAGGCGAAATTATGCAAGTGCTTGCTTAGCAAATAAAAGAAAGTTTTTTAGTTTTTTATTTTTGCCTAGAAAGCTAATGTATGCAGCTTCTGATGCTTTCCTTCAGGAGCGGTAGTGAAAGAATATCGGTAAAGCTAAAAATGTATACTAAGACTACGACTAAACCTGAAACAAAGACAAAGACGAATACGATTACGATTAGAACGGCGAGACGAAGGTGAAGACGAATAAGAAGACGACGATGAAAACGAAGACAAAAGCGAATATGAACACGAAGACGAATATGGCGACCAAGACGAATGACATATGATACGAAAACGAATACGAAGAGGAATAGAAGGACGAATTTCAAAAAGAAGACCGAGACGAATACGAAGGCGGAAGCGGAAGCGACTACGGAAATGAAATAGAGGACGATTAAGAATCTGAAGACAAGCATAAATATGAACACGAACGAAAACGAACACGAGTTTAATAATTATTACAATGCGTAGAAATTGTAATTACGTGGTTAGAAGTTTCTAAGCTCCATTTCGGGACTAGTTCGCGACCATACCGGGCCTAGTTCGGGACCAGTGCTGGACTAAAACTAAAAACTAAAAAATAACGATTATTTCCACGCAATAAATAAAACTGGAACAATAACGTTTACTTACTGATTAATAAATAAAACTCAAACTTTATATTTTTAAATAAAAATTAAGAAATAACCGGTAAAGAAGTCTAAGTTCGGGTGGAACCGAACATTAAATACCCGGCGCACGTATTAAACATCGTTTTTTTCACGATTCTGAAGCCTCAGTGAGAGGGGCGTGTAATCGCCTTTACAACGGTATTAATTGTTTTTTATATCGGTTCGAAAGTTTTTGAAATATAAGGTTTTTAATTTTTCGAAGATCTTACCTTTAACCCCTTATAACACCTGTAATACAAGTTTACGCAAAAAAAGTTATAAACCATTTAAATAAGAGGAAAAGGAGGACCAAACACATATTTTTACTTTTTCGTTATTTACCTACAATAATTGAGAATATTTTTTTAACAAAGGCCAATTTCGAACTTCGAATATATATCTCGATTTCGGAGGCTAACTTCGAAAAACGGAGAAATTACTTTTTTACTTATAACTCAATCTCCTAAAAAAATTGGTTTAGTCCAATACCCAGAAAAAAAGTTGATTTTGCCATACAGTGTAATGAGTCACAAAAAATTATATTCTTCGTTTAGTTGCAAATCACAGACAACAGTTTCCTGACCCATCAAAAGCTGCGCTACTTAACTATAACTTAATTTTTGTACATTAATATGACCTTAAGCGTAAGTTAGCCAAGACTTACGATATAATTTAACTAAACTTAGACCAACCTACCATACCAGCAATACGTGTTTCTGGTTAGCCAAAACTCAATTTATCTTAGAAAACTTAGAGAGCTGTAGGATTTAGATTCCTAAGTTAAGTTTTTACGTAAATTTAGAGCAGTGAGAGAATATGCCTTGCCATATTTTTGTTTTTGTATTTCTTAAAAATATATGAACGCAAGCATTTTTTGCGTGCATTTTTTTTGATGTGGCAATAGAAGCGGCGAAATGTCAATCAGCTGAAAAAGAAAATACAAAAACAAAATAGTTTCGCTTCTGGCTTAAGTTGACGTGCTGAGTAATCATTGACGATTTCTTAAGGTAAGTTAAATTAAGTCTGACTCTTGGCTAACTGAAGCTTTAGTCTTATGTAAAAATTAAATCCCTTTGAGCGACCTCTGAATGAGGTTTGCTTTCAATAAAAAAATTTCGTACTGTTTTGCGAATGGTAGCATAAAAATAGCCTTGTTCCGCAATGATTTCTTTGGTTTTAATTTTTTTTTTGGACCACCTTAATGTGTATATATACAATCAGAAATGTACATACATATGTGTGAACGCACATGTGAATACCCTGCAGAAAATGAATCTACCTCTAAATTAACTAGAAGCTGATTTGGAATGAACTAAAGGTCACTTTTATCTGTATATTTTCTTTGAGGAAAGCTAAATATATTTGTATGCCGCTGGCCGCAAAATAATCAACTAACGTGTAACTAATTACTTTTGGACATAAAATATCAATAAGAAAAAAGATGTTTTAAATTCTTTACATGTATATTTATTTACTTTATTTAACATTGCATATTTTTTATTTGTTTAAATATTCTGCTGTAGGTGATCCTATATTCGAATTCCGTCAGACATAATTTTCGATCTTTATTTTGTTTGTTCTGAATTCGAAAAAGCATCTGTGAAGAGCAGAAAAAAGGTGTATTCAAAGAAAATTTTGTATGGGGATATTTAAATAGAAACTTGCTTAAAGAAGCGAAACTCCCGATTGCTTCTGCATTACTCCTGCATGACTTTACAACTCACTTGTAGTTAGTTCTTCATAGCTAACTACAAGCTGGTTATTTTTTATCAATTTATAATTTTTTCTGCAGGTTAGTAATGGTGGAATATGCATGTACTTGCATACAAATAGACAAGATCAGATATAAAAGAAAAACGTGCTGCACGCACCCAAAAAAAGGCATAAAGAGAAACAGTTAACGAGTGCAATCAAACAGATAAAAATAGGTAGGCGTATAAACATTCATATCAATATATACACATACATCCACAGTACATAAAAACATACAACCATATACTCATATATACATACATAGTAGTAAAAGTGCAGCGCTCTATTGGCCTTTGGCTGGGTGGCTGGTTGCCTAGCTGACAATGTTTATTTTGGCTTTAGCATTTTGCCAGCTGTTGCAGCCTGCACCTTGCTGTTGTTTCTGTTGCTGCTGGTGCATTTACGCAGTTGTGGCTGGTACTACAATTGTATTTTGCAACTTGTGTGCATTTAGCATTCGTTTGCTGTTTTCGTCTGCTACAATTGTTTACATTGTTCACACTCTTTTATGGCTGCAATGGTTTGTGTTATTGAATTCAGTTAGTCTTTTTTCTAAGCCATACTTGTTAGCACGTTCACTTCGATTAATTGCCTTACAAATTCATACTTCGGTTTGTTTGGCTGCTTGCATGTGATTTTTTATTCTCCTTTTCTTGACCTCTCATTTCGAGGGCAAATTGCCTAAGGTGCGAATGCAAATTAGCAGTTAGTAGCTTTTTGAACTTCTGACTTCAAATTTTTTGGTATTCGGCGCATGAAGAGATGGGTGGATTCTAATGCATATGTATTTATATTTGGTACTATTTCTCCTCTCTTTACTTTTAGTTAGCGCCAATTAGAAACACGAAATACAGCCAAGTCCTACTCAGCCTTGTCTTTTATAAGCAGAGGAGGACTTTCTATTCCTCGACCATCAACAACGGGTACGGCATGGCCTAGTCAGCCTAGCTGCTGTATTTTAATTTCATGCACCTCGAATATGTATATCTCCTCGTACAGCACATCGTTCCATCATCTATAAAGGCTGTACATTTTCGAGAATCTTTCTCTCGAACCTTCCAAAGCTCATCACGTGTTGATGTTATTGATGTAGAAGAGATGATCCAACTCTGCAGGGGTCGGTGACGTCGTCAAAAGCTATCATCGTCGTTGTTATTTAAAGTAGTATTAGGAAGGGCGCAGTTTTGACCGGGTCCAGCCAAAATGAATGGAATGTCTTACCTGTCTTCGAATTAACCAGATTTTCCAGCAAATCCTAGTGGACGCTGCAATGACGTTGTCTCAAAGCTATTTCAGTTCCTGGAGAGGAGGTCGCTAGAGACTTCTGACTTCAGATTACGGAACATATGCACAAGAAGTAGTGAATGATACTCCAGAACTGGCAATCATTCATTAAATAGTGGCGAAAGTGAACGCAATACTGTACATGGGATTATTCCACACATGCTGCTCTTAGCTACTCTAGCCATCTTCTCAACTCATGAGAAATCCCAAAGGGGTTCTATGCTGTGAGCCACTTTCCTTAATCCTGTCTCAGATGGTTTTCTCACACACTCGTTTGCATCCTCATTTCCAAGTCCCAGAACCCATCAGAGGTTGGCTGTATACCGCCGAAGCTCATCGTAGGCACCTGCGGTATTCTTCAAAGCATAATGAGTTATTCATTAACGACACAATTATTTTAAGTTCCATTCGCTTTGTCGGTAAAATTGTGTTTCGAAGATGCGGTTTCTACGATTTCGTAATCGCAACTTCTGTGCTCAGCCCTGACTCTATACAGAAATGTGTTTGCCCATTGTATGCAGCTTTTTGTGAGCCTTAATTGTTCGAGCACTTAGATGTCAATAGGTTATATATCCAATAGTGTCTCAAACGGCGCTGGAGATCACTTAGAATTTGGTTTCAACCGCCTCATACCAGGTCAAAGTGGCAAAGGTGGAAATATATCTCACTACACGGTTTCAGTCCCCAGTTCTATCCATTTGTGCTCTTACAACCGTTTCAGTCCACAGTTCTTTCCAATTGTGCTCTTACAAGCGCACACAGCGCATTGAGGGCTTTCTTCTCCATTCTTCTTATACGCTCCTCAATTGGTCAAGAACATCTCGCGCAAACATTCGATATATAGGGGTGCTTAAGCAACTTATGCATCTCCCGCATAAAACCTAGTGCAGCGAACACACACACACTTGTATTGCATTGCCCTAAAACAAGTGCAGCGAACACACAATACACACTTGTGTTTAGAAGAGTTTCGCTCATGCCAAAGCGGATATGCATTATTTCATGCAATTCTCAAATATCTCCTCGCTGAACTTGGTGAAATAATAAGTCGCTGGCGTTCACAACTATGGTCAACGCTCCTATGCTTGACTCATCACACGGTACTCGCCGCAGTGTCCACACTCCACTCCCGGAGTCATTTTTGGAACCAGGTAGTAAGCTACGGCTTGCAAGCCACCCAGGGGCTCTGCAGGGACCACATGCGGAGGTGGCACCTTTATGGTAGCCATTGGCTAAGCACGCCTACCCGCACCCTGAACACATCACAGCTCATTGCACAGCAGCTTCGGCAGCTAGAACAGGACTCCCCGGATGGAGTCCCTAATAAATTAACGGCAATAAAGTCACATCTTGCGCTAACGCTTTAAGTGCTTAGTTGCCTTGGTGTGCACCTTTAAACCTTATGGGCTCATTGAGCTCGATACATACTCACACAACAAAAGGTAATCTCTAATCCTCCTACTCAAATCCCAACTCTAACCCTGGCCTCCCGCTCTCCCTCAGCTACACAAGGGGTTTGGATAAATAGGAGTTTGGTCTTCTACAGAATAAGAAACGAAGTTTTGCCACTGGAACTCGGATTTCTTTAAGCAGATTTTGCTCATCTTCTGCATTATTTGACCGCGTTCACAAGGTCAGAGCTAATAAAGGAGTTGACAAATTGCCGATGTTTACCGACACATACAAGAACGGTAGTTAATTGGGCTCAGTGGCTCATCTGTAAATTCACGAGCGAGTGGTCCGACGGTAGCATCTGTGCACCGCCATGAAGGGTGTGATCTAAGTTCATGAAAAGGCATCGTAGGCAGCTCTGAGTTCGGGGCCACTACGTCCTACTTATTCCTGAAGTCACTGGCGTCATAGTCAATTTCCAGAAAGCCAATCATTCAAAATTGGTGAGTTATCCACTTTAACCACATTAGTCTTACTTTCTTAGCCCTCAATTATCTTCCATGAGTCTGCGCCGTATACAAAAATGGACGTAATGATAAAATCAAAAAGCCTGATTTTAAATCCCCCAAGGAAAACTTTACTTTCCAGTTGTTCCTGTCCCCAAATAGACAAACTTTCATAATACATACCTTAAAATTAAAACCGTCGAATTTCGGGTGCGGAATGCACCTGCGCTGACTGCTGCTTTGCTGACAGGAGGTACTTCGTTTTGCCTTTGCTCACCACCTGATCCAATCTGTCTGTTCATTCGAAAGACCGGAGCGAACAACCGGTTTCTGGAGAAATCTGCCGTCGGCAACAACGGCGAACTCTAACAATTGCAAGCTCTTAAAAAATGATGCTTCAGCGGTTAAATTCAATTATTCTCCAACGTCAGATTGATGAGACGAAATAGAAACCTCGTTTGGTATCCAACGGCTCGGAGAGATCCCTCACAACTCTGAGGTCTTTTGGTCTTGCTGAACATCGTATTTTACAGCTGTACAAGTTTGGCGAATATTCAGAATTGAGATGTCGCGGCGTATAGGCAACTCCTTTTCGTGCTGTCAAAAGCAGCTCTGTGTATGGTGTATACCAATCAGACCGTTGATGGTGGGCTTATTGAGACGGAGGGAAGTTGACGCATACGGCAAGATCGCTTTTCTTGTAACTAACTTCTCGATGGAGATACGCAGAAAACGAGAGATATTTCCCAATTCTTCGCGAATGTCTATTTTTTAACAAGAGCAGAAGTAGAAGTAGAGTGGCTAACTTTCTGGCTGTTTATGGTGATATCAAATTTTCGACCCCGATGCATATTTGTTGCTGTCCAGAATCGTGGGGTCTTGACTTTCATCGATTGATCAGGTAACTTGTTTTTTGATGTGGAAACAACTAAATAGCTTGATGAATCTTTCTACATATGTTGGAAACTGATGCTATAGACTACCAGGTTACGGGGCACAACGAAGTCCAGCAGCCTCAGTTTGTTATCGGACTTAAGTCGTGAAGAAAGTATAATTTTTTGACTGCAGCATAATGTCATAGATACGGGTTTTGGCCGCATCATGATTCTGTTCTGCCGAGTTATGGGCACAAATGAGCAAGATAGTAGCGATACGCTTGATTCCCGGAGTGAAGGATCGCACTTGGCGACGAAATCTCTCTCCCACTAGAAATCCGACATGGCGGCTGTAATAAACGTCTATAATAATAATATAATAAACGTCATCATTAAATGGTTTTTCTTGCGTAGCGCCGTCCATCGCATGTTTGGATGGCTGTGATTTCTGCATTTTCTATTGCCAGGAAATCGGCAAGGGCGGAATAGGACTTTTAAATAAGTTAACTGAACTGTTCTGCTTTTATAGGTATTCACATTTCAGTGAAGAGAATGTTTAGTACAGTTAAGAACATTTATAACCTGCATCACGTGACGGTTGGTTGGTTGAAGTGGATTGTCACACTGGTGACAAGCAAATAGTACGTTTTGCCATTTTGATTCCACAACTCGTGAAACCTACAGCCATTTGGCGGCTTTAATGAATTTCAGTACGTCATGCAGATAGAGGCGGCTGCACTCTGAAATATTCTGCAGCAATGGTTCGCCGGGTGTATTTAGCCTCATTCTTGCGAGGGCTGGGCACTCGCACAGAAAGTGTTCGACCCTCTTCTTTGAACCCAGGTCCGCGCAGTTGCGGCATAACCTATTGAATTGTAAGCCAATCGCTTCGGCACGTACCCCAACGGGCCAGTGCCCCGTGCAGACTGCCGTTAGTTTGTAGGTATTTTCTTTGGTCATTCCTAAAATAGCCTGGGCTTTAGTGGCCTATAGGACACCCAGAATTGCCGGGAGATCCTATACAATCCTGTATAGTTCCACCCCTTTCTAGCCTTTGACTGATAAATTTCGCAAATTCTGCACTTAATCTCTTTGAGCGAGGACTCCATATCCACCGCGTTCGACACATTCAGTGCGGAGCCGCACCTCGTTAGTACTTCCGCTGTCTACATTTCACAAATGTCCTGCGCCCCGGAATCCATATTAGCGTAATTTCGTAGTGATCTGAAATGGAAGCCAGCTATAACCTACAGTCATCCACTAGTTGAGATCTAACAGAGGTAGAAGAGAGTGCTTGAATAGACGCTTGGCTATCTGAGAAGATATTTAACTGTGTTTTCGCGGGTGCGGTTGTATCGAAAGGATGACTTTAGGTTGTATTAAACAATGATTAAATTTCTCAAAACATTTTCCGGGCTCTTTATCAAAAGCACGGCTTGTAATCAAGGCCTTGTTAAATTTTTCCTGTTGGAAAAGAGGTTTGAGAGTATTGTCCCAAACTCTGCGCAGAACCAGATACATACCGTTTAAAAATGCAAAAATGTTTAACACTATGACAATGATTAATACCTTTTTGTAGTAGATTCGACCCAAATAGCAATTCACAGAATGCCTGCCCAGCTAAAAATATAATGGACTCCTTAGTCATCTTTCCCTACTTGCTGTACTGAAAACAAACTGCGACCGTACTCAGTTCATTAACAAAACTTTAACGGTTCCGAAATTCCGTATAAAACGGAAACAAAAATGCGCTCACCCCAAGTGGTCCAATGAATCATATTTAAGTATGACTTTCTACTGAAATCATGTAAATTTTAGTGAGTCTGTTTATAGTATTTTGGGTTAAATTTTTTCTACTGAATTTGTAACAAATCACCGCAACGAAAATCGTAAATTTGAAACGCGCCGAAAAGTTACGTTAATCCGCTTTATAAGCAGCAGGAAAAAAACGAGTAAACGATAATCCATTAACAACAAAGTAAACTGCATAAAACAACAACTCTTTTTTTAACGCGCAACTCAAAAATGTATCAATACAAAATTAATTTAATACAAAGCAATCGTAAATTTTAAGCAAAAATTTGCAAACTCGTCTGCTGCTGGCGGCCACAGTGGGAGAGTGAGACTGTATTGATTTAAGAAAAATAAAACCAATCTCAATGCAATAACTGAAATACCAACACTAAATTCAAGGCGCATGCGAAAAAGTAAAGATAACAGTAACCCTAAAATGAAAGCCAGTGCAAGCGTTTAATTTTAAGGCGACACTAAAAATTTGCTGTGTGCTGCCAACTGTTGATTTTACGCGCTTTTTAGTAGCTATTGTTGTATTTTCTGCTTCCTCAAAACACTCTTGCTGTTCGACAAAACAACAAAAAAGTTGAAAATTTTTTTCAATATTTCTCAGCCCTTTTCGGTTTTTTGCACGCTTTTAAATGCGGCCATTAAAAAGTTACGCTTGCGGTTTTTGTCGGTTTTTCACTGGCATTCAACGCCATTAAATTGTTTATAGGCGGTTTTAAAATTCTGGGCCAGAGTTTTTATTTAGTTTTATTTATTTTTTTTTGCAACGACGGAACAGTGCCCTTCATAAAAATTTTATTATGCAATTTTTCTTGCAGTACATTAATACACAAGCTTTGTAGCATAACTGTATCACTTTTATTGAGCTTTAATATTTCCGTTTCATGCTCGATTTATGACTGCTAATTTTTATTAAACAAAACATAAATGCAAAAGGCACTAATATCCTTCATACATTTTTTACTTTATTAAAATGAATAATAAAAATATGTATTTAGCGTTTAAAAAATATGTTTATATACTGAAAATTAAAGACTAACGAACTATCTTTACGTTTGCATCGGAACTTTTAAGTAAGATTAGGTATAGGGTGATTGACTCGGTTTTTCCAAACCGGTTTCAACCGGTTTTTTGCATACTTTTAGACGGTTTTTTTTTAAATCTTGATTTTTCGTATACCGATTAAACCGGTTTTTACAAAACCCGGTTTTTATGCTACAGTCAAACTTCCATAACTCGAACTTCTATAACTCGAATTTTCTATAACTCGAACTAAACTGAGTGGCAATGGGATTTAGAAATCAAAATACATGCTCTAATGCCTCCGTAACTCGAACTTCCATTACTCGAATTTCTCCTTCGAAAACCCGGGTTTTCATCTAGTTTGTTTATACACCAGATTGTAGGAATTATAAAAATTTATTTAATTTATTAAAAATGGGACTAGAGTTTTTTGAATTTTATATCTGAATTTAGGAACATTTCCCAGGAAATTACAAAAAAAAAATAAAAGGAAACCCGAAAGAAAATGTTTCACTGTTGTTTTTGTTGTATCAGCTTACTAAACTCTGCCCAAATCAGTGAATCGACTACATGTGTGGGAGAGGGAGGCTAGATGTGCTGATATGGGGGGGCATGTGAAGAGGTGGTTAGCATCGTCGGGGTATCTTATTCAAAATAGACAGAGTAGTTTCACCTTATACAATATCCAGAATGGAGTTGTGTCGAAGTATACCGCGTCCCACGAAGCGACGCGAGCTCTCCGTCTGAGATAGGTGCTTGTGGGTATCTGATGATGGGTTTCAAGGGCGAGAGTTAAAGAAGGTGTTGATTGATTCTCGCTGAATGTCCTTCAAGGCCTGTCTATAATAGGCTATGGAATATATTCATAGTCAAAATAAAGTCGACTCTAAAGTTAGTTGCAGCTTTTTGACACAATTTTCCCAGAAATATCTGTCAAAAAAGCTGCAACTAATTTTAAAGTTGACTTTATTTCATCCATTTACATACATATGTGCGCCAATATTTTCATAGTCAGTCTGGTTCAGTGAATAGCGTAGTCTCCTTCACAAGACACTTGGCTGTACATACTCGAGTTTTTACCGACAAAGGACTTTTTCGCTAATTTCTTCTGTTTTACTTTTAATCCAAAATACTTCGAGTTTATTTTGCCTTATTGATTTCTAAATTAAATCTATACCTATTTTTAACAGTTAAATTATAATTTTGGTCAGGATTTCTTACTAACAGTAAGTATTACTGTTTAGAAAATATGTAAAATAAAACCGGTTTACCCGATTTTTTCTTAGTTAGAAAATGGGCAACCGGGTTTTTTTTAAATTGCCATTTTTCGAAAGCGAACACCCTAATTAAGTGATTAACTGTGTAGTATGAAACAAACAACAATTCATTGCACTGTAGTAGGATTATAGAACTCGCAGGCTAAATTTCGATCGGAAAGAATCTCTCTCTTAGGATTTCATTTTGCATATCTTAACGCCAACATATTACGAGTATTCGGCTAGAGTTTGGATGATCGAAATTTATAGTAACGATTTCTCGAAACCCACTGCAGAACACGAATTAATGTAAGTATTTAATCTTCCTCTTTCCTTATAACGGCAATGTCCATACAAGTTCTAGTCTTCCTAAAAAAAAATATCCCAAAGCCAGTAGCACGAAAGTGTTTAATATTAACTA
>JAPVRG010153121.1:3716-15907 GCA_029783565.1 Rhagoletis cerasi | reverse complement strand
TACAAAAATACATCTCGATACCAAATTTCATCGAGATATCTCAAAAACTGAGGGACTAGTTTGCGTTCAAACAGACAGACGGACAGACGGACAGACGGACAGACAGACAGACGGACATGGCTTAATGAACTCAACTCGTCAACCTGATCATATCGGTATACTTATTGATGGGTCTATCTCTGCTCCTTCTGGTACTTACAATTTTTTAGGCTCGGACCAAAGTTAATATACCATTTAATGTTCACGAAATTCTGAATAAAAAGTATGGAATTGTAAAAGTTCGAAAAAAAATAGATCCCATTATCGGACTAGGCTTAAAAGTTGCGGATTGAATGACAGTTGTTTAGAAAAAATTATTCATGGAGATCGATCGGTATGTATTTTTTGGAAATCAAGATTTTATGTAAAATTTGTATACATGAAAAATTTATTGAAATACGGTTTTCAAAATTTTTTCGATATATTTTCCAAAAGTACTTTAAAAATAAAAAACTAAAAAAAATGGTTCAAAAAAGTTTATTTTTTTTTTAATATCGAAATCTCGAAAACGGTTTGACAAAAAAAATGAAAAAATTGGGTAAGCCTCTCTCAATTGGCACTATAAAATAAGAAAATATGAAAAGAATCGGAGATGCAAAACCCAAATGAAGCCCGACTCGGGCGAAATGCCCCATATGTATGCATACATATGTACAAATATTTTCTCTTGCATTCACGTAGCAAATGTAGCACTCATCAGAGTTCAACGCAGGTAGAGGAGTCGAGCTTGCTTTAGCTACATAACATTTTGCATATTTTTCGAGTGATATTAACATACTTACTATAAGCATGATGAGAAAAGTTTTAGCGGCACTAAGTTATTACAAAGGAACAAGAACAAATTAACTAGCCCAAGGTGCCTGCGCTTAAAAGTTCGTATATACATATGTATATCCACATATACAAATATTTACATAATTTAAGGATGGTGTTAAGGTAGCAAGATATATGGCTTGTCAGAAGAATGATCGATGAGCAGTAAATATCTCTCTTGATGCATTTCGACTTGTTAACTCGCTCAGAATACTCTTGTGGGTTCAAAATTAATTAACAAATTTCTTCGAAATTCTTCAATAAGTAGTGAGATTTTAAAAATCTTCATAACAGATGAACCCAAAGTTATACAAAATAAAAGGCCTAAGGAATGTTATATGAAAACAAGAACACAAGAGATAGTTAATCCTACGCGATTTTGAGTTGTTGGCATCGTTTATTCATTTATTTGGACCCGCTAGCTGGCGCTGGGTTTAACATATTTTCAAAAATTGTACTTATGGCCCGATTTGACGTGTATTCAGAGTTCGCGTTGCTTAGGTGATCAGATGCTTAGCTAAAAAAAATACAATCTGGGTGGCGCTTTGTCCAGTGTTAAAGCCATCACGTACCCTGCGCTGCTTAATGGATCAATATTTTGCAAATTTATAATGGTTGAGATCCTGAAAAATTTGTCTCCAAAATTCTTTAAATGTAAAATGAGGATAGCTAAAAACATGCAATATGAAGAAGTAAGAAATGTAACGGAAATGATGTTCCATGCTTTTAGGCGTCCTTGCTGATTAAAACGCTACATGCCCAGCAACATCCTACTTTGTTTAAGTCCGTCGAAAAGGCCTCGATATATGCAAATGGTCCCCCAAGTGAGTATCTATAAATCAATTGCACTTTGATGGATTTGAGAGACGGCAATCGACGTGCAGAGTTGCAAAATCTTGTTGGCCTCTAATGGATCTTCCGAGGATAAATAGGATTCTATGAATAGTAATGCGGTAACTCTTAATACTGGCAGGAAATTTGATTAGGTGGGGTTACAAACCTTCTGTGCAGAAGTACTTAACATCGCTTCAAATTTTTATTGACTTACATAGATGTCAAGTGTTGAGGAATTAAAATCATTCCAGTATTTTTATACCTTTCATGAACATGAAATGGTATTATAACTTTGGTCCGATGTTTGTAAGTACCAGAATAAGAAGAGATAGATTCATCGAAATGTATACTTATAGGATCAGAAAGTCGAGCTGAATCGATTTAGCTATGTCCGTTTGTCCGTCTGTCCGTCTGTTTGTATACAATCCAGTCCCTCAGTTTTCGCGATATCCGAATAAAATTTGATGAGTAAGTGTATTTTTATAATGTATTAATCATGGCAAAGATCGGGTCACTATAACATATAGCTCCCCTATATATCTGATTGTTCAGATATGAGATTTTTCGTTATAACTCCTTTATTTATGCAGCTAGGAACTTGAAATTTTGCACTGTTTTCACTCATTGTCAACAGAATACTTACAGTGAAAATAGCAAAGATCGGATCACTATAACATATAGCCCCCATATATCTGATTATTCATATATGCGATTTTTCGTTATTACTCCTCCATTTATGCAGCTAGGAGCATGAAATTTCGCAGATTTTTCACATATTATCAACGGAGAGCTTGCAGTGAAAATGATAAAGATCGGGTCACTATAATCTAAAGCTCCTATTCAACTGATTGCTCAGATATAAACCCGAATAGTTTCGGAGCTACTTACTAATTAATCATACAATATCGGTGATATATAAGGAATGTACAGATATAAGCTTTTGCGATATAGCTCCACCATGTGTATAGTTCACAGTGTACATCAATTTAGTATAAGTAACGTTTAGCTCCTAAATAAATCAAGGGTGGAGTTACGTTTTTTGATGTTCATGAAAGGTATGAAGCCTTCGGCATAGCCGAAGACAGTGCTGCCCTTACTTGTTGTAACTTAACCTTACGTAATCTAACGCAACCTATATTGAAAATTATTAACTCAAGACTACTAGCCACTTTTAAACTCACTATATATATGTAACTTGAGCCAAGTAAGAGTATTCAGACAGCAGTTGCCGTGACTGAGTTTCTAGAAGTGCGCACTAGCACCCAGAAGGACCCCCATTATAATTGGCCAGAGAAGAATGGGATGAAGGACTCCCAGTCACAAGGTTTTAAAACTGCAGCAAATTGCCGGAGCCGATCTTTACTCGGGGAACCCGCAGATCAACCGGTCCTCTCGTCTGCCTAAAGACTGTAGGTCCTTGCCTTCTCAGCAGAGATCTGAGCTATAGAGAAGGCGGCTAGCATTTCACCGAATGCAATAGGTTTCGAACGGGAAATATAGTATCTTTGTCGATAGTCAAGCAACCTTAAAAGCAATAGGATCTAAAGTTGTTTGAATCGAGGACTGTGTGGCATGTGATACTTTGGCATGCCTGATCCATATCAAGTTCATAGACTATATTAAATAAATAAATAAATAAATAAATAAATAAATAAATAAATAAATAAATATCAACATCACACTCTGCTGGATCTGCGGGTATAGCAATATTGAGGGGAAAAAATCGTCTGATGCGGTGGCTAGATGCGGCTCTGAGATGCCAATTATAGAGGCAGATAACTCTGCAATACCACTGTTTTGTGAGCACGTTAGAAAAGTTGAAGAGCACACTATATATCGATTATTATGATTAAGACCTTCTGAAATTTAATATATCTACAGTAAGAGTAATCACGGGCCACTGTTGCACCTGTAATACAACGATTCGCCATCGTAAAAGAAGCACTCTTTGTAGAAGCTTCCGCGATGAAAATAAGGAGGAGTCGATAAACCTTTCTCTGTGCCAACAGTTTAGCGCAGTTAGCGAATGCCATGAAAATATCTAAATTTCTCTCTAAATAGCAACCCCGGTTAGAGTAGTATGTCTCCTTCTGACACTCGCTCATGGGGGGTCACTCACAATGGACCACTATGTATGTATCCAAGTGCAAGTATGGAACATTCCATACGCGTCCTTAACCTAACTTAACCTAACCTTTTTTCTAATGGCTTTCACTCCACGGTAGGCAATGGGAAACCTCCGAGTGCATCTCTGCCATGAAAAAAATTAAAAATATATTATTTTGGCGATCACACTTTTGCTAAGTGTTTGGCCGAGCTTCTCCTATTATTTTTAGTGAGCGTCCTGATGTTATAAAATAAATGGAGGTCAGTGGTTTTATGCGAAGCTTTTTCGACACCTTCTCTTATTTAGATGTACCTCCAACCAGAGATCGAACCCAAGCCCTACGGAGTGGTAGTATGCACCTCTAATCACTCAGCCACAGTGACCGTGCTTTAGTTTGCATTATATTAAAATTCTTTACAAAATTTTCTTATTACTGTATCCTTTATTAATTCTCTTTCTTTCCTTTATATTAAGAAGAGGTTTTTGTTACTTGTAAAGTTTATGTAGAATAACTTTAGAAGCGAATACTTTAATTAATACTTATTCCCATGCTGTGTTTCATAAGCGGTGACTTGATTAATGGAAGTCATAAGCAACTGAAATAAATCCTCAAAGTAATCTAAAATTTATCGGCCATAAATCAAACTGAGCTTTTAATAAGATTACTTACGCAAATTCATTCAATATTATTTCGACTGAGACTCTATGTCGTTGACACTAATTCAGAATACTAAAATTTACTTTGCAACTTATCTGCTTAAGATGCCATGCAACACCTGGCGCTTTAACTCAAGCAGCTTATTGCAGTGATAAGAGTACTTAGAAATAATTAATTTATATTGCTAGCATTTAATACTTATGTTGCTAAGAGTTAAGGGAATTTTCTAATGGCGTTTGAAATTATAGCCAATTTAATTAATGCATTAATTCATAAATATTCCAAAGCTGAGTAGATATGGAATATAAGCAAACTTCTCATAGTTAGTTGCATCTATTGATATGCGTATATTCTCTTATTTTGTGTAGCTCTATAATTCGATTAGCTATGACACTTATGCATACATATCTGCATCCATACGTACTTTAGTAGATATAACGCAATGCATCTAGCACTACGAGTGAAATCAGAATACTACATACATACATATTTTGACATTTCAACATTTGCCAACCACATCGATTTCAAGAGATTACTCATACGCCATGGTATCGAATGAACAGTTGAATCCAGCATTTTCCCATCGATTGAGGGCTAAGAGAATTGCGAAATAGCAGCTTGTGAAGTCATTCCAGAATACAATACCACACACTAACCAAAATTAAACATATGCGAACTTCTGTTTGTTTGTATTTGTGGCCATCACCTGCCAATTTGTCAAATTCCATTGTTGTTGTTTTGCTTGATTGCTTATATTGTTATTACACCATAGTGACTGTAGTGTTGATTGTTGTTATTCGCTGTGTTTGCCTTCACTCAAATACTCGTACACGACATTGAAGGAATTGTCAATTGCGGTTTAATGGCACTTGAAGTTTCGAGAAGTGGTTGATGGTGATAATTGAAGTGAAGGTGATACAAACTAACAGCAATTGAACACATACGTATGTATGTAGCTGTTTCGATGTTAATACTGGAAAATACTTTTGAAACTGCAACACAGTTGAGTGATGAGATGTACTTGTAAAAATCAATACGCAAAAGTATCATTTTCAGAATGACAAAGGCAATATTTATCACCAATTTAGACCCAAAAGCTTATGAAGTTATTAACTACGTGAATTTTCTAATGCCACCTTTCTTAGATGCTAAATTCTCTTGGGTGGCACAAAACGTAATTTTTGGTTTCAAAAAAATTTAGTTCTTGCACAATTATAAAAGACAAATAGAAACAGGAATGTTAAAAAATGAGCAGAATTTCGGACATTAGGTAAATACTGGCAAAGTGATAGAGCTGAAAATTAAAAGTAAACAATTTTATTGCCAAGTCTTCCCTCCAGCTTGAATTTGTCACACAAACGGAGTGACCTACGCCGCCTTCGAAATGCAGATAACTTTTTAAGAGAACCTAATTCTTTGTCAAATTCAAACAACTTGCAAACTCTTATGCAAGTACCACAACTGAATAAAAAATTTCTGCAAACAACTTGGCTTCGGCAGATTCTGGTGCATGAACCACAAAGTGTTTTTTATTCACGGTTTTAGCTTAGCAAAAAATAATGAATGTTATAAGCCAATAATATTATCTACGAACTATCTTTTTAAGTAGTCTACCCCAGTTGCGTAAAAAAACCCAACAAAAACTTGGTTTCTGTTTCACATTCCTTTCATAAACTTCTCACTTATTAATATGCCTTTTCTTGGTGGAACCATAACAAGGTGTAGTCAGTAGCGACGTGTTCGTTGTAATTTCGACAAGATCGGTAAGCTTATTTGCAGTGCTGCTGATCCCCCTTCATATATTTTCCTACATCTATTTTGAAATAGTATGCACAAACGCAGTAAAAGTAGTACAGAATTCGTACTTTTCAAGTACTTTAAAATTCATGGCCGCAATAGACCTACCTGAAAAATTGAGGGTTAAGTTACTGACTTCACCTTAATATAATTTCACCATGATGCCTTTTAGAAAAACGTCGAATATTGTTCAAAATCCTGTTTACTGAGTGAAATTATGCGAAAATGATTTTGCATTCTCATATTGATTGTTGGTGTTTCCGACGGGGTAGGATTGTGATGTAGTTACAAATCTTTTAATTTAAACAAAAAAATTAAAAAAAAAAAGATTCGCATAAAATTTTTATGTTACCCGTGTGCTACTCAAATTTGATTTGCAAATAGTTTTCTATTATACAGGGACCGAAAATAATCGTTAAATATCATGATTTTTATTTTTCGATCAAAATATAATCCTTATTTTTGATTTTTATTTTTTCAATAAAAAAATAATCGTTATGTTGGATTTTTACTTTTTCGATCCTTTTTAACCGTTATAACGGAAACTTACTTATATGTTTGTAACCAATGTTTTTCGTATTTACAAATTAATAAACAGACTCCCTGAGGATGACGCGAAAATGCCTCGAAACGCGTAGGAGAAAAAGTAAACTTTGGTTTTATTTTGAACACACCGGCCGAAAAGCTCCAAAAACAAGTACATAAATAATCGTTATTTTTGATTATTATTTTTTCAATCAAAAAATAATCGTTATTTTGGATTTTTACTTTTTCGATCCTTTTTAACCGTTATAACGGAAACTTATTTTTTATGCCCGCTTTAAATCTTTTATGATCGAAAAAAAAAATTTTTTTTTGATCGAAAAAATTAAAATCAAAAATAACGATTATGTTTTGATCGAAAAAAAAAATCATAAAATAACGATTAAATTTGATCGAAAAAATAGAAATCAAATTTTAACGGTTAAATTACGATTTTTATTATAAAAAGCAGAACCGTTGCGGTCCCTGCTACTATAATAAAATGCACTTTAGTTTAAATTATTGCGTAGAGCATTTACATACTTTTTATACATATTTTCAAACTTTATTTTCTATCTTTACCTCGCTTTCATTAACTTCTGTTGTAATTATGTAATAACACAGCGCCTAAAATACGCAGTAATATCCACTCTTAACGTTACCTGAAGACAGTGCGAATAGAAATTGCTTTCAACAGACAACAGTGTTGCCAGAAAAATTAACCATTTAGGGCAGAATCTCCAGAAAAATGGAATTTTCTAGCCTAAATTAAAAATTTTAGAATAATATAGAAATAAATTTATAAGTTTGTAAAAAATAAAAATTTTTATTTGTTTAAGTACATAGGCACATACAGTTTTCATTTTGAACAAACGTTTCAAAGTTAAAACTTGCAAAATTAAAAAATAAAAAATATATTTCATTAATTATTTGTACATTTTAGGTACTATAGCAAATATCAAAAAAGTTCATATAGTAATTAAAACTATAAGAAACCCTATTTTTCTTTGGATGAAGAATCATAATTATTTATTTCTGAGTCTATGAACAAAATATTCATACACACATATTAGAAAATATTACTAGAATTACATAAATAAGATTTAATAATTTTACGTGGGAATTAAAACCAAATTTAATAGCTGAGAGGTCAAGGTCTAAAGAAGCAAAGAGCTTATTCAATTCAGCGAGAGTTCTATTAACCGGGGCATTAATGCTATATACAGTTTTGCTAGTGGCAACATAAACCGGATCTTAAACAGCGCTTGCATCATTCTACTTTTCATTCAACTTTTTGTTGAATGCGAGAGTTGAATACGTTGAACGCAAAATTGTTGTCATACCCGTTTGCAATGGTCGATTTTTTGTTGAACGCAAATTCTTTGTTTGCTTGAACTACATAAATGGATTTTAATGGAGAAATTTCAGCAATTCGCATATAAATATTGAACGCTGCAGCAATTAAATGTAGTACTTCCGAAATTGTACTTTCAAACAAAATGGTTTTATGTGTATAGAATGGTTTGTTCCTGTACTTTTCGACCTAATTCCTGTAAAAATGCAAATCTGCGTGTAAGGGAACGACCCCGTACAGGGTTGCACGAATAAAAAAGTTGAACGTGCTCAAAGTTAGCTGGCGACCAACTTTGTTGAAAGGCCGATCAACAAAGAGTTGAATGAAAAGTATAATAATGCAAACGCTGCTTAAATGACGCAAAATTTTACAAGGCACGTTGAAATCAACTTTGCCTAATAGTCCTGGACAATCGACAGTGCCAGAGATTATGTCAAACAGAAAAGAGGTTGACAGGAGAATTCGTCTGTTGTGCAGTGTCATTAGGTTACGCAAGCTTACAGTCATGTAGACCCTGTGTGAAAAATATAGGTACACCACATATTGGCAAGTTTCAACATTTTTTTTTTTTTGATATTTACCAAAGCCGTACAAATCGAAGTCTAGAACTTTGTGCAAAAAAAATTCAACAAACTTTCATAAAAGTTTCTCGCTTCTTAATTACATAAGTACTTTTTATGGAAGAAAATGCACAACACCGTCGGCATAAAATTGCCAAGCAGAAGAAGAAAACGTTTTCTATAACTGAGCTCTCAGCGGCCCAATCTAAATTTCGACGAAATTGAAATAATTGATTTGGATGTGAAATTAACAGGGCAATTCTGGCAACTGTCTTCAACTCACCACAGTCTTTCAAAAGACAAAAGTCTTTCGTAAGACAATTGTCAATTCTGGGAACTATCACAAACGCTCTTGTCTGTCTTTCGAAAGACTAATTGAAAGATCTGCTAACGAGGAGTTCTTAACGTTATTTTATTTGTCTTTTAGCAATAAGTTTTATAAAAATTAAATAAAATTAAAAAAATGTATTTTTCTTTTTAAACAATAAAAACTGACTTCAAAAGAAAATAGAAGAAAAATTACTCGAAAAAGGAAAACTTTATGAGACAAGTTTCTAAAAATCAAATGAAATTTAAAAAAAATGTCTTTGTAAAAAAATAAAATCTTAAAATTAAGAGAAAAATAATTGAAAAAAGAAAAGTATGAATTGAAAAGAAAATTTATAAAATGAATTTCTAAAAGTTAAAGAAAACTAAAAACAATAAATTCTAAAAATTTAAAAGAAATTTAAATTAAAAAAATCAAAAAAAAATTAAGTTAAAAAAAATAAATAAATAAGTTTTTAAAAACTAAATCAAATCAAAAAAGTATTTTTTCTTTTCAAAACAATCAAATTATAAAATTAACATTAAATTAAGCTAAAAAAAAATTTTATTTCTTTTAAAAATTAAATCAAATTAAAAAAAATTAAGTGCGCCTGGGCCACACTGTCGAAGTGAAACTTATGTCACATATCTAGTTTGTGTCATAATCAATACCAAGAAAATAAATCGATAAATATATCGATAACAATACCGATTATTATATAGATAACAATATCGAAAAATGTATCGATAAATATAAAGACTGAAAAATAGATAACTTAATCGACAAATATATCGATAACAATATCCACTATTATATCGATAACAATATCGATAAATATATCGATAAGACTATCGATTATTATATCGACAACAATATCGATAAATATTACGATTGAAAAATCGATAAATGTATCGATAAATATATCGATTACATGCTACCCCTCTCTTGTTTTTTTGTACTCCGAATCTGTCGCGTTTTCGTTTCTCTCCCATGTCTCCTTCCGTCCGACTGCCCCACCACGCGCGCCATCCCCTCCCTTTTCCTGTCGCTTTTTCGTTTCATTCGATATTGGAATTACAGCCCAACGAGCGCAAAGAAGTTTCACTTCAAAAGTATTTTTTCTTCTATCAATAAAATGTTAAAATTAAAATTAAATTAAGCTTAAAAACGAAAAAAAATAACTAAAAAAAGAAAAAAATTCTCTGTGCGAGGAATCGAACCTCGGATCTCTCGAACGGATCTCTCGATCGGCTATTGGGACTGTTGGAAGAGTGCGAGCAAAATGATATACAAATGCTTTCTAACAAACGAGCATTTCACCACGAGTGGTGAATGGGAGAGCTTTATTCTAAGACTTTTGTACCGGAATAACAAAATCTTTCGAACTATCTTGCCATCTGTCTTTCATTTGTCTGAAATAAAATTAATTTAAATGGAAAACAAAGCTTATAAATCGGAAATAATCAAGTTATTTTAAGACGTACATAGTTTAAAGCCAATCTGATTTCTTCGTTCTCGAAATATCCGCGAGTAAGTCCTTAGCCGAAGAAAATTATCCGGTTGTAATTATATCAAAATAACGGTTGTGTTTGTTATTGGCCATTTATTATAATTTAATAATTTATTTTTAAGCTCAAGGTCGTGGAATAAATAAAACACTAAATTTTTATTTATTTAATTTTTATTTGTGTCCATATTTCGCCTTCACTCTGAAGGCACCTTCAGGAATTATTAGTTTTGTCCAGTCGACCGGAAATAAAGCACCAACAATTTTATGTTTTATTTATTACATGGCCTTGAGCTCAAAAATAAATTATTACATCAAAATAACTTTAAAAGCGGTTAACTCAGGGATGTAAAAAATTTTACAATTACTAAAAAAAATGTGCTATATCTCGAAAACCTTTATACTTTTGTAATATCTCACTTCCTGTTCGGTTCCAGAGTCAAATTTTTCTTAGCAAATGGCAGTCAAATGCCACGGATTTTAATTATTGTAAACTGGTTTAATTGTTATTGTTAATTGGATGGGAGAATGTTAGTTTCAGTTTGATTTGATCGAAGAACAAATTAAAACCACGAAATATTGAACAAATACCGATCATCGCTAAATTATCAATTATGACAAATACAATAAGGCAATTCATACCGAGCTTGTTAATTCGATAGTCGGTATTCGTTGGTTTTTATGTGTATTTTGATTATATAAAAATAATAAAAAAAAAAAACAAAATAAACATGAAAAACTACCGACTATTGACTAACGAATTAACAAACCCCGATGTGAATAACATTAATAAATGTTTGATATTTAGTAACAACTAAAATCATATGCAACCCCATCAAAAAATACTAAATCTTGCGTCAAATTGTATATATATTTATATTTTGTATATATTTAGTTACTGCAAAACAACTCACCTTTAATTTCCAGGAATTTTAATTTCTATTAAGAATCAAGAACACAAGTGTCTGATTATAAATCAATTTAAAAGCGCGCGAAAAAGCAAAAACGAAACGAAACGAAGCGAAGCGGCGAACACCTGCATGGCACTTGCACTACATACATATATGTATATGCGTAACACACTCACACAAACATACATATATGTATGTATTTGTGGGGACGCAACACTTAATTTGTGGAAATAAAATATGTTCCACTTTCACTTTCTACTTCTAATGCACACAAACATAATTTAATGATAATTTTTCAACACACACATCTGTACGTGCATATATTTTAAAACACTTTTCCTTTATCTTTACGAGAAGGAAATTAAAAAACACTTTTTTTTAGAAAAATACACATGACATTACTCACACTATTTTATTTATATTTACATACACACGTTTGCTGCAAATTCTCTCCTTCACTTTTCGCACTAATAACACTTTTACATATATTACACTACAAACTTTCAGCACTTCACATAAAAAAAATAAATTCCCGCTCGCGTCTACTAATTTCCACCGGCAACCGCGCGAAGCAAAACCAAGACTGACTGACGACGTGTACTGCATTGAGAAAATTCAATTCATATAGGGGAGTATGTGTTGTTATTGTGCTGCACCCAAATGCGACAGGTTTATTTAATTTGGAGTTCATGCGTTGTTTTTGCATGTTCAGCAAGCGCTTAAATATTTAGCATACTTTTTGGCGACACCTAAGCTCGAGTTTGCAGCTTCTGCTAAATCCG
>JAPVRG010153078.1:0-12155 GCA_029783565.1 Rhagoletis cerasi | reverse complement strand
TTCACTAATCATGAAATTGAAGAGAAAATAGTATAGAAAAAGAGGCTTATATAAATATGTCTACATGCAGAGCCTTATAAAACCCTTTTAGAATTATTGCTCTTTATTCTGAGCCTTATAAACCCCTTTTAAGAGGACAGTCTACGAGAAGAGCCTTATAAAACCTTTATAAAACCAGTAGTTCTCCAAACTTAGAGTTGTGTGTTATCCGGGTATAGAACACGTCAGCTGACTAACAATAATTGCTTCGAATAATTTTGGAATAGCGGAGAGTCTTGCTATGCCTCTATAGTTTTCTATAAAAGACCTGCTGCCGTTTTTGTGAAAGGGTATTATGAAAGATTCCTTCCAGGCTGACGGAAAAACGCCTTGCTGTAGTGAAAGGTTGTGCAGATCTCTTTTGAATAAAGGTAGAAGTCAATTCGAAGTAGATTTCGTTTGAGTGCCTGATAATCGCAACATTGCTGGAAATTAAGCTCTTACTGAGTTAGCCAAGTGAGTTAGTTAGCCACCCTAATTGGAACTGAATACAGCCAAACAATTTTCTCTACAAGCTTCAGGCATCGGTTCATAAGTAGCACATGGTGTCAGGCTGCCATAACCCGAACTCATGTGGTCCGTAAAAAAAAATGTTAGGAGAAAACAGAACTGAATAAGAAAATCCAGACCCGAAGTAGCGAGGCTAGTAGCCCAGTAACGCACTGACCAGAGGGCTGGGCATTATGGTACCAAAATGTTACTTAATTGCTACTTGGGCGTAAAGTTTTTCACCGCCATTCTAACTAATCTTTCTGTCTTTGGGCTATTTCTTCCAGGCTACTGCTATTATAGTGTGTATCAATCTTATAAACCACCTACAAAATCTTACCTCTTTACCTCGATCGGGATATGTTTTTAACATTTTGTTAAAAACAAATGTACAAAATCAAAGTGCGTTTGATGCTGTTAAAAACACGCTCAAAAGTTGCTGCAGAATGTACGGCTAACTTTTGCTAAGATACTTAATTTCATGGACACTCAAAATCATAACTTAACTATACGACAAGAATAAAATAATTTATGAATACATATGGGCTATTCTTTCTGAACGTTATTTTACATATATAAAATAAAAAATGTAAGTTAAAAGAAAACTGGGCAGGGGTAAGGGGAGGTGACGTTAAAAAATAATACCCAATATATATTTCCAAAAATGTTTGAATTGAATTTCATTACAATTATATTGCTCCTTCTCTTGCTTTCTACACTCTCTTTGGCATATAATCAACAAGAATAATTAAAAAAATTGTGTTCTAACTAATCTCACTCCCTTAAAATTGCAGCCTTAAAGTGTTTAACTGAAAAAAAAATTGTTTTCGGCATGCGCGCATCTGGCAAGTGTTCCCCAAATATTTTAAATCGAGTCTGGTGAATACGCTGGCCAGTCCAATAGAACAAGATTCCAAAAATGTTTTTATTTGCAGACTTTTGTGGATGGCATCGTTGTCGTGCAGGAAAATCCACGGTATTTCCCTATGTTCCTCTAAAAATAGGAGAAGACTGCTCTCGAGTACTACAATAACTCTGTACTATTCATTTTGGAACTTGTGAAGTGAAGATAAGGCGTTCCATGTTTATGAAATTCACCCCACACCGTGACTGAACCACCCCCAAAGTTTGTTTTTGAAAATATGAGGTATTCTTTTCTCAAGTCCCTCCCATACTCACGGCTGCCATCTGGTCCGTTCAAATTAAACTCCTTTTCATCAGAAAATTTTTGGTAAAATTAAGTTAGGAACGGTAACAAGGCTTACTGCAAAGTGCCGCGAGTTGAGTACAGGAAATTGACGAATTACCCGCTTTGGACAAAATCAAGTACTCCGTTTTTTACTGTAATTATCCGAATTTTGAAGGTAAGATCCAATAGCGCACCTTGTGCGACGGATTTCTTTTAAAATGTCACTAATATTCATACCAGTGCCCTTAAAAGTGATAACTTTTCCCTTTTCCTCATCGGACAGATTTTCCACATGGCATTATAGATTAGTTCAAAGCAGAGCTGTTAAATTTCCATTACGATTAGTTATCACAAATTTTTAGCATTTTTTAATTTTGATGATTATTTTATTTTTCTTACAAAACCTAGCAATTAATAATTAATTATAATTAAAAATAATCAAAAATAATCATGATTAATTTCCATTAAAAAATAATCAAATAATTTTTTTAAATATTTGATTATTTTTAATTGTTTGATTATTTTCAATTATTCGATTGTTTTTAATTATTTGATTGTCTTTAAATATTTGATTATTTCTAATTATATGATTATTTTTTTAATTATTTTTCCAAATAGATGAAGCTGTGTTTGGCAGGCGAATTTTCATAAGTTAGTAGATATTAAATAACTATAAAAAATTCACTGTACGAGTAAATACTTGTACTGTAATTTACACGTAAGGAATGATTTCTTACAGACATTGTCAACTGTCTTCGCTACTCATTAATACTTTCAGAAAGAATTTTGTAGAGGAAAATTTGAGCAGATTTTAGATATAGACATAGGTATGTATGCATATTATTTGTATGTATATTATTACTTTTTTATTTATTTCAAAAAAATCTTATTAAGAAGTGGACTATGTGCGTATATTGACGAAAGTGTGGAATTTTCCTAAGTTTTACACCAAGTTTGGAACTCTGATGTATGTATAGTATGCGGTTTTGTTGTAGTAAGGACAATATTTTTATAAAAAATTAACAAATAAAATAACAAAGCAACCAGTGCTGTTTTTTTAATTTTTTCGATTTTGTTATTATCCTTGTGAATTTATGTTATGTTACTGTATTGAAATGAATAATTAAATTGAAAAAAAACCAACAAGAATTGAAAATAATCAAAAATAATTAAATAATTATATTAATCTTATAATTAAAGAAATCAAAAAGAATTGAAAATAATCAAATAATTATATTAATATTATAGTTAAAAAAAATCAAAAATAATTAAAAATTATCAAATAATTCTATTAGTCATGCAATTAAAAAAATCGAAAATGATTAAAAATATGCATATCATTATACTAATCATGTAATTAAAAAATTTCAAAAATAATTGAAAATAATAAGAATTACAAAAAATAATCATGTAGTTAAAATTAATTAATTAATTAATAATTTTTAGAAAGTAATTAATTATTAATCACTCAAAAGGCGCAAATAACTTAATCACTAAACGGTTACCCAAAAAAACGTGCTTTAATTAATAATCATTGTGATTATTAATCATTATTTAACAGGTCTGGTTTAAAGAATATAAGCGTCAGAAATTAATGTAGTCACTTTAAAAGCACTTTTTAATATGCGTCGTATAATTATGTTATGTTGTATCTATCTTCGTTATATATAAGGTTACATTATTATTTAAGTCATAGTACGTCTTTTTAGCTATCCAAAAAGGTATAGGGTCATTTCATTTCAAATCGTCGATATATTTTCAAAAAATTTTTTATATCATTATAAAAAAAAGATCAAAAAATTTTTGACCTAAAAAATTTCGAATTGCATATTTTTTTCCTTCATATATCTTTTTATAGTAATATTATAAACGAAATTATGTAGCAGCCTCTACTAGCCAAAATTCGTTGTTTAGGAATTATGATTTTTTGAAGGTAAAGTGCTAATTATTTAGTTATTTTGGGCTTTATTTATGAGAAATGCTATCATGTTGCCAAAAGTATCTCAATTGTTATGAGTTTTCTTCTGTGAACATGTGAAGCTTTCTTTTAGTATAACAAAATCTTAAGTGTACTCAATTTTCAGATATTTTGTTAGTAAACGTCTTTCAAATATACGAAAAATGAAAAAAATTCAAACCAATAATGTTGGCATTGCTTAGACTTTTCCATTCTTAATTTATGTTTTCAACTAGCATTATAACAATATAACAGCATTATATCATGTTATAACTAGACATTTTCAATGAATGCAATTTGGTTTTTTTATGAATTATAATTTTTTATTAATTTTTTTTTCATTGACTTCAAAAAATCATAATTCCTAAACAACGAATTTTGGCTAGTAGAGGCTGCTACATAATTTCGTTTATGTATATTACTTTAAAAAAATATATGAACGAAAAAAATTATGCAATTCGAAATTTTTTAGGTCAAAAATTTTTGGATATTTTTTTTTATAATGACGATATAAAAAAAATTTTTTGAACATATATCATGTTTCACACTTTTGACTTTAAGAGGAACTCTTTACCTACACACAGAAAAAAAAATTTCGAAGATCGGTCATTTTTTTGCAAAGTTATCGAATTTTCAAAAAAATTAACATGCACCAATAGAGCAAAATCGAGTTTTCAGACAAATTTTCAAAAATTCCCCACGACGAAAGAACTCAAAATCAAGCTAAAAGAAAAAATACGTGTCTCATGGATTTCGATGGAGAAACTATAAAAAAATTTTAGTGGAAAAAAAACCTAACCCTAACTGCCTGGAAGATTTGAGATGAAATGACCCTATAATATTCAAAGAATTATGTAATTCCGTAGACTCGGCAGATTGTCCAACAAAGCGAAATATTGATTCCAAACACTACTTGTTTAGTACCTGGCATAATTTAAGCAATCGAAATGAATCGGTCGGGAGACCCTCTATGTGTGCATGCCTCACTGTTTTTCAATTGTTCTTTTATTTTTTTTAGGCTTGGATTTTCGGACTGTTTCTTCTTCTGACTGTTTGACTTGGCTCGTGAATTGGATTTTGATATCTGCTTCTGAAAATGGCAACGTATAACAATGAGGAATACGCTGGCATCCTAATGTGTTACGTACTCTGCCAAGGAGTGTCGTCGCGGACCCGTAATGAATCCATGCTACAGTATCCTACTCGCTGAGTACCTGATGTTAACGTCTTTTATAGAGCTAACCGAAGACTACGAGACACTGGTTCTGTTATGAAACGGCGTAATGATATGGGGCGAACCCGTAATCTTGACGAGGATAAAACGATATGCGACGTCTTTTTGAGGCAGACCCAACCACATATACGGTTATTGTTGCAGAACAGCTAGGTTTGTCGCAGTCGAAGGTGTGGTTTGTAATGCATACTACTCAACAGTACGCATGTGCAAGTGATAGAAGAAGGGGATCCATTGAGGCGACCCGACTTTTGCAGGTTTATGCTCGCTGTCGATGTCGAAGATGCATCTTTCTTCAAATCTTGTGGAAAGATGAGTCTAAGTTCGACAAAGATGGTATTACTAACTACCATAATGCCAACTATTGGGCTCCGAAAGACGAAGGCAACCCAAATAAAAAGAAAACGAAAGGGTCACAGAGAAGATTTCGCGTCAATGTGTGGATGGGAATAATTTTCAGTTATTTGATAGGGCCATTATTTTTGTCTTATTGCTTGAATATCGAGAACTACGAAAATTTTTTAAGGAACAATTTACTCGAATTAAGGGAAAATGTTCCTCTTGCCGTAAGGCAAAATATGTATTTCCAACATGATGGCTGCCCAGCTCACTACAGGAGAAGTGCTCGAGCATGGCTCGACGATAATTATCTCAATAAATGGATTGGATGAAGTGGACCAATACCATAGCCGCCGAGGAGCCACAAGTTACCGCCGATGGATTTTCATGTGGTGTGGTTAAAAGAAACGCCTAGTATACAATAAGTTGACTCCGATGAAATGAGTCAGCATCTAAGAACAAGCGTCGTGAAAAGTAATTTAAGGAAAAGAATGAGAAGTTGCATCAGGAAAAAGGGCGGCCATGGCGAGAACGAATTATAATAAAAAACACAGAAAAGCAGATTATAAAATAGATGCAGGGAGTTAGAATTTTTGATTTTCTATTTGTTTGAATATGAAAAGTTTGAGCTCAAATCTAAAGAAAGCTTTTGTTAACCTCCATCCTTGTGCTTTCTTTAAATTTATGAGCATTTGCAACATAAAAATGCTTCACGCAACCCTTCCCCTAGCAGCCCATCATTTGCATAATTGAAATTTTACAAATGCTGCACTATTTCTTAGAGGAAGATTCCTGTCGTTCGATCGTCCAGCCGCCCGCCTGTCCCCCTTCGTACAGCTAGCCAAATAGTGATTGCAACAAATTAATAAACATTCAATTTGAAAGTAATATGGCGCCTAGCGGTCAAATGTGCAAAATTCTTTCTACCAACCAGCTAAAGTGTCTTGCACCCGGACAGAGCCTACTACATAAGAAACTTGCCACACGGTCATAGGCGATATTGGCAAATAGTCAGACGATTGCAATGACTACGCTTCGGTCACGATTGTGTGCAAATCAACATTTGCATGCGGAAGAGCGGGTGGGTGGTAGAGTGTCGACGTAGACAATAGTTCACAGCGGCTGGCGAATGGCAATAAAGGAATAAAATAAATCGCATGCGATAGAAATGAGCATCGAATTCTATTAAAAAGCGCTGGTGGAGCGCTTTGAAGAATGCCGCCACCGAAATGTCAGTAGGCAAGCAAAAACACTATGAGACCACAATGGCATTGCATCCGAAGCGCACAAGTGTAAGTTCTACATCCAATGGCTGATGGGAGTATGTAGTTGGGTGCGAGGTAGGGATGGCCCTGCGGATGAATGTTGAAATATTTCAATTAACGTTAAGCCAGCCGCCGCGGTATGAAGCGTTAGTAGCAGAGGCAGCGGTAGCGGTAACGGCAAGGCAACAGCATGTACCACAGGCGGTCGAATAGCCATCCAGCCAGCCAAACTATCCAGCCGGTCGCCCCGCTTTACAATGTGCCCGGTGTGCACTGGTGTTGTCCACCTAAAATGCGGCTACAAAACAATACCTTCTACCTGCCACACACTCATACGCGCACTTGACATGAATGTGTTTGCGCATGCGCGGCTTATGATGTGAGCGCAAACGCATGTGCAATTTCAGGATTGGCACAGGATGCATAAGACAATAAACAATATTTTGACAAATCGCTGAAAATTGAGTGCGCAAAATATTATTTTCAATTTCACCGCGAGTCGAGAATGTACTTACATAAATACGTATGTATGTATGATGACCAGCAAAAAAAAACACCATACAATCGACGAGTTACAGGCGGAACGCTTCTTGTGGTTCCAGCTTGTTTGTAGCCGCAGGATGCTAATGATTGCAAATTAATAATTTAATATTGCAACACGAGTGCGGCGTGTTCGCTGCGATTGCACAGAGTTAAGCGCATCGACTATGCGGCATTATGAGCACATTTCCCTAAATCATATGAAGATAAATTTCAATGTAACCCTATTAAAGTGTCGAAATGAGGCGCATGCGGCGTTTCGTGGCGCAGAGTTTATGCGTTTTTCATTAGTCATTTTATTACCATTCTGACTGTTTTATGTGTAAACATGTGGGCATGTTTCTTAAGGATATGTATATATTTTTTGTCCACGAGTGGTAATTTCCTTGCCTGTCTAGTCCAAGGCGTTACTAGTTTATGCCAAGAGAGGAAAGATTTGCACATAACTTGCATGGTTCCAATTTCTCGACTCAGGAATGCGATATTAGAAGTTTTTGGCTTTGATGTTATCTGAGGCATTCACACATTTACATATCGTTAGAACTGATTTACCTAACATATGCGTTCAAGAACGACGATCCTGCTTTAAAAAGTTTGAAATATTTTGTTGGTCGTTTATAGTGACGCCTTGGAACAGTTGCGAAGCAATTTTCAATGGGGTTTCCTGAAACTTCTGTTGTTCGTTATTGTCACGAACTGATTTTACATTCAACTCATTTGGGTTTGCCGATAAACGTCGTAAAACGCACGGAGAGCACATTTAAGATTTGCAATTAGTTGCATCGTAGTGTCCGGCAGAGTTATTGAGATGTGATCTGCGGCACTAGATTTTCTACTCGAGATTCATTTTTGCCATAAGTTTTCTAAGTTGTCAACGTTCTTTAAACGTAGCTGTTATCTCTTCTAGGTCTACTCGGGAGATCTTCGGCTTTTGATTTGTCATAGTTTGACCTGAGTTACTTGCAACTTCCTCTCAAATGTTCACTTAATTGATTTGCAGGAATACTTTTTTCTTTTATAGATTCAAAATCAACGTCGATTCTGGCAGTTCTGGTTCGTCTCGTCAGCTCCTTCTTAGTCATGTACGTATACACGTTATTACGGTCGGAAAACGAAACGTGAAATATGTCTATTGACTCAGTCGACGAGCTCAATATTACCTTACTTTGTTTGGTCGGATCGAGCCAAGGTATTTCTAGAACGAAAATATACCAGTTAGAAATCCCAGAAGTGGTATGCAATTCCATCTGCTCAACGATAGAAAACACTTGACCAAATCTTCGGAGAGTAACAGCACCTATTTTTAAGCAACCTGTGCATTTCCCGTACAAAACCAAGTGCAGTGAAACCACGCACGCGCTTGTGTTTAAACACGATTCACTCATTCCTAATAAGTACGGCGAACACCCACAATCGCATAAGGGAATATGCATTTTTTATGCAAAGCCTCCTCTCTGGACACATTAAATCAATAAGTATCTGGCATTAACAACCATAGCCAACGCTCCTATGATTGACATATCATCTACACTCCACTTTCCGAGTAATTTTCGAAGCCGATGGTAAGGTATTAGTGCAGAGGTGACACAGCAACCTACGGCAGCTAGAGCATGCGCCTCCAAAAAAGTCCCCAATAAATAAATACTTTCGTAACAAAAAGTAATCCTTAAATTCAAAATCTCTATCCCGACTCTAAACTTGGCCTCCCGCTCTCCCTCATCTAAACAACCCCGAAGCCTCCCAGCCGTTGCTGAGTGAAATACTAATTCAGTTTCTGACGTTGCCATCAATGGTTGAACTTAGAAAATGGCGCGCTAAGGAATATTTGGCATAAGCTCTGCTAGCTGGACAATGTCCTAAGTGCATCTTGGCTGTCACGGCAAAAACACGCCGTTTCCAGAACGGCAGAATACGCCTGTCACTATTTGAATGCTTATAAAATAAGACCACTCACATGCGGAGTTCCTTATGTACTTCTTAATACTATAGTTGTAGAGCACCTTTTTAGACCAGCTTCTCCCGTCGGCATGCTCTCGTAACATAGTAAGACTAGCTGTATGAAAAGCCTCTGTCAAGCTAAGAGCTACCAAAGCCGCCTTCTCGAACAGACAAAATCAGTGATAGTATCAAATAATTTTAGCTCATATAGAGTGTAGTACAAAGTCTACACTACTGGGGAAAAAAGATTAATACGATCAATAATGCGCCTCCTGATCAATATAAATACACACTAAACTTTTGACGAACGAATTTAAAGATACTCGAAAATTTCTTCCTCCAAAGGTCAACCACTGTGGTCCTAGAGCTCTGATTTCCGCTTGGCTGTCAAAATGGATATTTTCGCTATTAATCGGTATAACAGTGGTACATAGCCGCCTTTTTTCGGTCAATTTTGCTTGAAATGCGCTGCAGGAATCGGAAAGCCTAAACAAGAGGTAAACTAAGACCTCCTCACAGAACACACCTACTCCACCTACTCCCACTATACCATTAAACCTCGACCCATCCGCGAATATGTTTAGTGAACCTCAGTTCCAGGATACCAGTCTCCTTCACCCCTTAGAGGGATGTGCCTCGATACGCATCTAACCACTTCCTCAGGTATGAAGTCGAAGTTAACAAAGATCGCCGAGTCCTCATATGGCGGGTTGAAGGAAAGGGTACGAAGGTAAGCACTACGTGAAGCGCTAGAGCAGTAAAAGTATTGTCCAGTATTGATTTCTATCTAGGATCAAGGTCAGGTACATGCCTATGCCAGACAGCACAAGTAGAATGCCACCTGATGAATAATACTAGCTCCATTTTTCCGGGGTTAATAAAAAGTTCCCTTCTAGAAGAACAATTTGTGGCTAAATTTTGGTGCATCAGAATTGTCCAGAAATTTCCCCTTGTGAGGACCCGGGATCCTATGGCCCCTGGGCCCCCACAACAGATGCTATATATACATACATACATTTATTTATTTACCAAACCTTGAATTTATATAAAGACTGAATTACCTATGTAAACTTTTCCCATGTACATACATACTTGAAGTTATAACATTTTCTACATACATAAATGCATACAAATGAATTTTCACTAGTTAAGTTGATACACACACACACACATGTACATACGTATAGTTTGAATTATTACTTTGTATGTACAGTATATATGAAATACCTACAATGTATAAAGCACAAACAATTGTAATAAGGATAACTGTCTGCCTATGCACATAATCATATAAAAGGAGCAATGCTGGCATGCAGAAGGCAGTCGTTAGGCATACGTGACACGCGTAGCAACGTGGGTCACACGGGTAGTTAAAGAGGGAACTTACCTCCAAGACTATTATTTTATATTCGAAGTGGGCTTTAACCACTCAGACTGGTGCTAGCTGGAGGGTTTTAACCTACTATACCTCTATGCTCTAGAGCAGTCTTTCCCAAAGTGGGCGATATCGCCCCCAGCACGAAGCTCTTAGATGGAAAGGAGCGTTAAATGAAAATTGAAATTAGTTTTTTGAAGATGCTTAGCAAATGTGAGTTTCAGTTGTATAGTTTTTAGCGGCTGTAAAAGATTATTTTTCTCCCAGTGGGCACGTACGGGCGGTGAACGAAATAAGTTTGGGAACCTGTGCTTTAGAGAGTAGATATAGCGAGCATATAGTAAATAATGAGGCTATAAAGTAGAAGCGAGTGTGTTCTAATTTCTCGAGGAGATAGGTTTATATTTTCTTTGCAGATACCCTGGACAATAGAGAGCTACGCCCAGCACTCTGGAAAGTGAGTGACAAGTAGTCAACATACGCTATAACTTGACAACCCACCCTTTCCAATTTCTTCATGACGTTCTTAACGACGACGTTAAACTGAAAGGGTGAGAGAACGCCCATTGCGGGGTAACTCTGCTTACCATACGATCAGCAGAGGCACTACCTCACAACGCTACCAGAGTTCTGTTACGGAGAGCTTGATCAAGATAAGATAAACGAAGTTCTTCTCAGCTCCGAGGTTTTATTATTGCGTCGGAAAGCACATTATTCACATCAAACAGAAAGTTGTTGTCTCCTAAAAGACACCATTATGCAAGGCAAATTCGCATCAGCTTCCTTTTAGGTAGGTAGCTAATAAAGGCTCTATCGCTTACGAAAAATCCTCCTTCTTTTTTACAAGTCTATTAGTCTCTCGAAGGTCTTCCAATGGGAAGGAAGAGTGGCTGATTGGTATAAAATCAATCGGAGAGACGTGGGAGCTGTTCCCGTTCAAAAAAAAGACGACTCACTCACAGTTCTCCATGTCTTCGGGATAAATTTACATCCTGTATAATCAGCTCGATTTGCAGTTTTGCAGGAATAATGCCATCGGGTCCCGAAAACTTTTCGGGTTTAAAAGAGTTAAGAGCAGGTGGCGCTTATTCAGTAGTTCGCCAGAAGAAACAGAACGGTCTATTGACCCTATACCAATAGTTTCGCACGATTCGGTATTTTTCATGAAATTAGCGTTATTAAGGCGGCCTGTGCTGGGTTCGAGATCAGCTCAAAAAAGAAAAAGGTTTTTTCTTATAGCTGTCGCCCCTCCGCAGGCAATGGCGAATCTCCGAGTATATTTCTGCCTTAAAAAAACTTCTCATAAAAATACAATCGCCTCGGAGGAGGATCTCCGCCAAACACTAACATTTTGTGTAAGCGCCAATCTATTACACTACCCGACAAATTTTAAAAAATTTTCATATCCTCGACATTTTAAGGTATTCCTCTGTGCTATTTCCTGTTGCTTCCTAATCTGTCAATTGTCCGAAGTGAACTGTTTTAAAAAGTTGCCCAATTAAAAATTAAAAAAAAACAAGTAAGGAGAGGCTGTCTTCGGCTGTGCCGAAGGCTTTATACCTTTCATGAACACGCGCAAATCAATGTAAATAGTAACTACTGAAAAAATGATTTTAATTTGCTTGCTGGCTTGCGTCTGCTGGGTATGCTAGTAATATATATAGCTGCTATCTTAGTGATTTTTTGAACAAATATTCCATGATCTATTAGCAAATATCTCACCAAGCTTCATGTTTCAATCTTCTAAAATGAGTGAGTAATAGCCAAAATCCTCTTATCTGAACGATCGG
>JAPVRG010152794.1:0-13405 GCA_029783565.1 Rhagoletis cerasi | reverse complement strand
TCGCTGATTACGAATCTGAAATCAATTTTTTAAAATTCAAAATGGCGGTTCAAATATGGCTTTAAATTTTTTTAAAAATTACTAAAATTAAAACGAGTACAAGTTTCGAAAGAATCCAATCATTTTTTAAAAAAGTGATCGCCATATTGGATCCGCCATTTTTAATTTTGAAAAGTTGACTTCAGATTCGTAATCAGCGGTCTCAAAAACAGCCGGTGTCAAGCTTTACCACGTTGTAATGCGTAAAACGTTCAGTATCAACGTTTTAATTATAGCATTTCCTTCTCGAAAGCATATTTTCGCGCGCCAGGCCCGTTCTAACTGTCCAATACAGACATGCAATTTAGGGAATAATCTACAATAATACTAGAATAATTACATGTAAAAACAAAATGTTTAGCTGCACTTTAACATGCCACGAAAATATAAAAATTGAGAGCATCTACTTTTTTATGAAAAAACGACAAGCGCGGCCTCTAAAGAAGGGTTGTTTTCAAAACAAAAAAATACGTGTCTCTTTTTTTATTCCAAATAACAATATTTTGAGGTAGCGTTTGTGAATTTCCAAAAAGAGGGTTTTTTTGAACCACTCTATTATGTACGTATGTATGCAAAAGAGGTACGAAAAATATGGTGCGCTGCGATAGAAAGTTTTTATCTTCAGTTAAAAATAACTTGGACCAAAATATCAGACACCATGATTTTTTCATGTTGAATAAGTAATGCGATTAACAGGATTAAAACTTTCAGTTTTTTGTTTGAATTCCTGGTTTCGAAGAAAAAATTTATCTCGGCAATTCAAATTAAAATAGAATTGGCTACGAAGTCATTGACGTATACGTATATCTTCCTTAGTACAAGCAAAAATGTCGCAAATTAAAAGAATAACATTTTTTAGTTTTCTTTTGTAGGCACCTTAGTACCTTTTCTGACCTCAAGTCACATAGCGAGTAAAACACAAGGCATGTGGCTCCTTGTTGCTCACGCTTGGTGGCACCCTCCTCCTCCACGGCCTCCAACCCAAGAAACACGTTGGTGCAAACCAGCATCCAACGGGCCCCGCTGGCTCCATTGATCAACAGCTCAACTCCGCGCGCCCCTTTCTCCACTGCCGCCTATATAATGGAAGACTCGCAAAACTTTGCCTTAGTTTCGCGGCTTAAGCTGCTGTACTAATAAATGAACGTGACCATCTACGGAAGGCCCGTCCCGAAAAGCTCCGTCTCAGGAAAGCCTGCCACTTTACATTAGGTGTGAGTAGACTTTGGTCAACCGTATGGTGCCTGCTCAACCGTACGAAGTGTCGAAAATATATTCGGCGATGGCGACGCGCCGTAGTTAAGGAAGCTGTCTTAAGCGACAGCTTATACCGCATCCTTCGCATCTGAAGGCTGCGCAATAGGGTGGCCCAAAATAAGTAAAGTCAGATATTTAATGCTCTCAACTCCTTGGATTGTTCTATACCGAAAAAAGTATACCCCTGTTTTTTTTATTTTGAAATCAAAATATATTTAGAGGTCGCTCAAAGCGCTCAAAGTTTCCCATGTATTTGGTATGGGGAAAAAAGACTTTTCGTAGAAATGGCATAGGATCCATGAAAATCAAAATTTTTCAATCTGAAAACTCTGCTCCTCTTCAGAAGACTTCAGGAAATAATGCCCAGTTGCTTATTTAAACTTTTTTAATTGTAGTTATTTTTTTAGGGTCTCCGAAAAATCCCAAAAAATCAAAAATACAAAAAGAAGCGTTAAAAAGTATTTCTTACTATTTTTCCACATGCAAAAAATTGTTAAATAAAAATTGAGCATTATTCTCTGAAGTCTTTTGAAGAGAAGTAGGATCTTCAGATTAAAAAATTTTGATTTCCATGGATTCTATGCCATTTCTACGAAAAGTCTTTTTTCCCAAATACAAAATACATGGGAAACTTTGAGCGCTTTGAGCGACCTCTAAATATATTTTTATTTTAAAATAAAAAAACAGGGCTAAAATTTTTTTCGATACAGAAGAATCCTAGGGGGTGAGAGCATTAAATTTCTGACTTCACTTTTCTCACAAACATTTTTGGACCACCCTATTGCACAACCTCCAAAAGTTAAAGTGATGAAGTTAAAGTGTCCACCGCGAAGGCAAAAGCCTCCAAAGCCATTGGCTTCGGCGGACTATGGGACAGTGGGAGTTTATTTATTTATTTATTTACTTAATTACTTATTTAATTCATTATAGTCTAAACCAGTGCATAATAGAAAAAATAATACGTAATTATTACTTATACAATAGAATGATATATGTAATAAGAAAGGCTTAATTTTATTATTTAAAACATTTTTTGTGAGCGAGAGATCGGGCTCTAAAGAACTTGAGAGTTTTTAACACGCTTTTATTAGTTTCACTTGTATGTTTATTTGCTTGCTTGCTTGTTTGTTTGTAACTCTCTTCTGGCAGCTGCTGCAAGCGTGTTTTTTAGTTTTCTAAACTATATTCTGCTTATTTCAGTTCAGACAGCGTTCTTTTGATTGGTGCATTACTGTTATAAAGCGTTCTACTAAAACCAATAGTTAATACCTCATAATTGCGCAAAATTCTTGCGGAAATGTTAAACTTAATTCTGCTAAGAAGATTAGGGCAGTCGACAGTACCAGAAAAAACATCAAGCATAAAAGATACAAATAAGAAAATTCTTCTATTGCTCAGAATCATTAGGTTGATCAATTGACAACGAGCTAAGTATGATGGGATCGGCTCGAAAAAATTTAGCGAACGCAAAGCGTGCCGTACAAATGTCTTCTGAACCGATTCCAGCCGATTGATATGTACTTGATGATACGGTCTCCAAATGAAAGCGGCAAACTCTAATTTAGACAAAAGCAGTGTACAAGGTTTTAAGAATATATGGATTAGGGAAACACTTACTATTTCGACGAATAAAAGCAAGCATTGAAAACGAGTTGGAAATAGTATAATTAATGTGCGTCACAAAAGTAAACTTAGAATAGAAAAATACACCGAGATATTTCACTTAATTAAGCGAATCCAAACGAGTATTGCAAATGCGGTAAGATGTTTGAAATTGCTGCTGCAGCTTGGAGAAGGTTACTTGATAATAATTCTTGATATTAAGAAAAAGCCTATTTCTTATACACCTTAGATACAACCTGTCCAAATCAGCCTGAAGGACAAGTGAGTCATTCATCTCTTTAATTTCGTAATACATTTTTAGATCGTCGGCATAAAGTAGATAGTTAGCAGCTGAAAGCATGATCATATGTCACTTATAAATTAAATGAAATATAAAGGGCCCAATATGCTACCTTGTGGTACACCCGAAGTGGATATTATAGTTTAAGAATATATTCCATCCAGGACAACTGAACTTTTTCTGCCACTAAGATAATACTTAGTCCACTTAAGAAAGTTAGAATGAAAACCTAAATGGTTGAGTTTAGCAATTAAGACAGCATGTGAAATCCTATCAAAGGCTTTAACAAAGTCAGTGTAAATTGCGTCAAATTGGTGACCATTTTGGAACGCATCAAAGCAATCATCTGCGAAAACTGCTAAATTAATTGTTGTGGATCGAACCGAAACGAAACCGTGCTGATTCGGGCAAATCAAGCGCTTAAGATTAAATCAAAGTTTAGTCTTTATCACGCTCTCAAAAAGTTTTGAAACTGTAGATAGTTTTACTGACTGCACACGCTGACGACTGTTTGATATTGGCATCTGGCAAGTTCATTTATGACCTCTGTTTGAAAGTAAACAACTAAGTATCTCCCGATATTTATCGCATCTCCACTGCATGGCGCCTTACCCTCTGCCTTACAAAACTAACAGTGATGCTTCTTATTACCTGAAACACCATTACTGACGGTTTCTAGCCCGAAAGTTTTAGGGCTTACCTTTGAACGCTTGTTCTCTAATTAATGAATTAAAAGCACAAAAAGCAACAAGGTCATCACATTGCTCACCCTTTTTGACAACATACAGTTCTAAACTATGCTGTGCCAGTTTGATCGGCGGGGACTGGTAGGATGTAGTAGAAAAAGTTACAAATCTGTAAAAGTACCACACTCCGGGCAGGAAAGGGATGCCTTTTGATATCGCCTGAAAACCGTCTACATAGCGAGGCCTCAATGCTCCCCTTTAGTAATGTAATTTTTTATCTAACAAGGGCATAGGGCGCACCCCAGAAAGCAATTGCCGAAAGAAGAACGCACTACCATATACGTCAGAAGGCATCTCTACGAACTGACATACGAGATCTGGACCTAAATCACTCAAATACTGAACCAGACGTTGTGCAGATAGGTCATGAACGACATTATTCAAGAGGTAATCACCGTCTTTACCCATCGTCGTCCCATGAATGCCGTCATTAGACTTCTTCGGAAACCAGCACTCATCGCATACGAAAGGTTTCAGCTGCTACCAGATAGAGCGCAGTTCTCGCGCAACTTTGGTTATTATACTGTAGCAGGCCTTACCCCAACTTATCCAGACTCGATACCGAAATAGCCTATATTTACATGTCCGGCTTCGAGGGCATGACACCAAGCACCTTCTCATTTGCCCCCCAAATCCACTCGGTTGACAGCCATGCCGAAACTGTACTTTTATTGGGCTTGTCGCTGGTTGAGTTTGGCGGAAACGAAATGCAGTAAACTCAACTCACAGGTGCTACAATGTCTTTTAATAGTTGAAGGCAGTCTACACCAACTTAGAGCTAACTTGCTGTCTTAGTGTATACAGATGTGTTTGCTTGCTTTGCCACTGTCTTTATAGTGCCCCGGATATGTAGTAACGGTTTTAAACCGAAAACCTTAGCCTAGAAGACAGCTTTACTTTTCCCATGGTTTCGAGTAGGAGCTGTCTGGGCTGTAAATCATAAACCCTTGCTCCTTGCTCTGCATTGGCATGGATTCACTTTCGGACAATATTAAGTATCCAAGCTAGGTTCGAACAGTAAGTTTTGTTGCAATATTAATAGCCTTCTTACAGCTCACTTTATCCCACTAAGTGTCTAATATATAGTTTCCTTAGAAAATCTAACCTTATCTAAAGACTAGCAAATTAAATAAAACATCTTAGGGAGTTGGAATTTAAGACGTAAAACACATATGACAGTAAATCTCAGCAAATTAATCTCAATATAATACATATATGAACAAACATACGTAAAAAGAAGTATTTAAATACGTAAGAACGTTTTTATTGCTTTTGCGTTTGTTGAAATACCTCCATAGGCTGGTGCGCAACATACAGCAGCAGCGTTGATATTATCAAAGTGAAAGAAAAAGATAATATTAGTTTTGCTTACACCCTAGGTTATGGTATGTTTTGACTTAATTTTAATGATGCTTACCTGCATTGAAGCAATAGCTGGCAGATGTACATTTTATTATTTATTTAGAAATTTTCAAATTATTCCAAAAGTATGGACGTCAAGAGATTTTGATATAATTTTAAGTGGTGCAGATAATGCCTTATGTGGCTTTAGTTTTACCTAGTTATCTGATTTGTTAACGGCCGCCATAGCCCAGTGGTTGGAGGTGATTTTAACACTTGATAGAACTTAGTTTCTATCCCTGGTCCGCGCAACATCCGAAAGTGCTATTAGGATATTAAAAGGTTTTTTTTTAACATTAGACAAGCAAAATTGACTTTCTAGGGTATTTCTACCGTGAAGAAGCTTCCTATAAAAAATCCTTTCGTCACTACATACGAAGAAAGACGCACGCGCGAGTGAAAAATTACGCGTAAAAATAAGACGAAAAATGACGTAAAAAAATGAGACGAAGAAAGGGGCGTAAACATAGTTGACCGCAAAAAAAGGCGCGCAAACATTGTTGACAGCGCCTACTTTTATCGCGCGTCTTTCTTCGCGGTCAAATATGTTTAAGCATCTTTCTTCGCTGAGGGTTTTAATGGGTATTGAGCTCGCGTTTTTTTTTTAATATAGTGACGGTTTATCGTTCGTTATTGACACCAAAATCACACTGGTAAAACCCAATCAGTTATGTTAGCGAAAGTTCAGTCTATCACTAAATGCGCTCGATATGAACTTATAAGTCAGAGTCGCCTTTCTTGTTAACTGTACAGATTGCCTTTTAATCGACTCTGCCTTGCTCGACTGAAGGCCGCATACACATGTGCGCTGTTACCATTTAGGTTGCAGACAGAGTGAAAGCGACGCCAAAGATGAAGATGAAGACGAATTGCTTGCGTTGTGGGAAAGCTGGCGGGGGTACATAGTGGAAGAGGAATGCGATGCAATGGCAAATAAAATGGATTCATCTTCAGATGAAGAACTGTTCCTGAATGAAAACCTTTTTCTACAGATAAAACTAAAAGAAAATAAAGAAAAAACAGCAACTCACGAAATAAATTTGTCTAGGAAAGCCTTTGGAGAATTCGTAAGCTTTTTTAACTCACGCATTTCGATCTCTATTTTATTTAACCAAAAACCCTTCTTGCTTTCCAATTCAGCTCCTATGTCGGTCCCAAATATCTTGCGTTGCGCCTAACCGCGGCGTGGCTTTGAAGGCAGCATATTTTTTTCTTAGCAGCAGCCTGACATTCTTCGTCGTACTAATTGTTTTTTCGGGATCGATGAAGCTAAACTATTCTGACCAGTGTTTGAAAAACTGTCAGCATAACAGCAACAGCACTAAAAAGCCTGCTGTTGCTGTGCTGCGAAAGCAATTCTTTCCTTTTGAAACGTGTGTGCCTTTGCTTTGCTGCGCACATATCCAAAGCTAAACCGCATCACAGCTGAAATGTGGGTTTCAGTTTGCTGTTCTGTTACTTTGGCTGCCAAATTGCAAACAGTTCAGCCACAGCGCAGTCTCTATTCGCTTTTTATGTGCTGTAGCTTTAACTGCCGAAGCTATGTAACAGCACAGCACAGCACAGTTTTATATCATTACTGCTGTTGCTTTACGAACGTAGTTGGTTAGTAAGTTGCGATAATTGACCGTGATAATAAAGTCATTGGGATAGCAAATTTGAAATGAAATATAATAGAAATTTATATATATAGCTAATTCCATACAGATGCTTAAGTGATTTTTGCCTAAATAATAATATTCGATATGAAAAGTTATTTTAGCATGTATATTTAACTAGGGGCATTGGAAGTTAATATCTACATACATACATATGTATTTGTGTGATGAAAGACATGAGTACATGTTTACATACATACATATTTGCATATGGCAGTCATTGAGAACTGTTCAGAAATCTGCGAAGATCTTCACAGCACAGCAACAGTCGAAATTCCTCTTGCTGTCGCTCTGCTTTGCTTTCGTGCTGTGAAGGTCTTCACAGCACAGCAACAGTCGAATTGTATTTTTTCTTCGTAGTGCTGTCGCTTTACTGTTGCGCTGCTACTATCTTGGCAGCAAATCGGCAGTCCAGCTTCGTTTTTTGTTTTTACTTTCGCTTTGCTGTTGGCATTGAAAATTCTTACAGCCACAGCAAAGCAGAAGCAAACGAAACAAAAAATGAAAGCAATTTCAAACGCTGGCAAATATAATTTTCCATGTAGAACTTACTTGAATAAATTAATTTCTTTAGAAAAAAGAAAACATTTGCATACGGGATTATACCGCGCGGTACCGAACGGTGACTGTTTTTGACGGCCTTTACTCGTGGTTGTAGTATTTTTGTACGCACTATCCAGTAAAACCAGTAACAGGTTTTACCAAGGACCGAAGATAACAGTTTTTGATGAAAACTACCAATGAAAAATTCACTATGAAGGAAATGTTCTACAACTAAGTGCGATATACCAATAGATTTATTTTTGCACCGGGAATCAAATTTGACAATAAATTTTGTGTATTATATATCATAAGATTCTCTCTGCTTCCCACAATAAATCTCACTTATTCTTAATTTTTTCCGAATTTTTAAGAAGTTTTACTTCTATCACGTGTACGGTGCTACACGCGTGGTTTTTTTTTGCCCGAACGTAGCAATGCTTTCCTTGATATGAAACAAAAACAGATACGAAAGCGAATAAGTGGAATAATTATTCATTCTCTTATGTCCCACGCAGGCGCTGCCTACCGCAATGAACGTAGCAATGCTTATCAATGTAAAAATTTTAAAATCTTTCGACGCAATTATTTCGAAAGTGGTTCAATTAATCGTAAATCTGAAAAGTTTGTGCAAAGTTTCAGATCGAACGCTTTAATTTGAAGTATCTTTTGTCTCCGTACGATTCGTAGATCCCTGGGAATAAACGCCTTGTCTTAGAATAATATACAGAAGATACTTGATCATACACAGATACAAATTCAAAATATATAAAATACATAAAGCAACAGCCGTTTCATTCTATGACAGCAGTTGATTTCAGCTAGGTGAAATCTTACTAGTTGAAACCTTGATAAAAACATATACCTTGTTTATACCGACACATAAAGCTCTTTGACTCAGCTCCCAGTAGTTCAAAAGTGATGCATAAACGGAGTTTCAATACGCTTTGAAGTTCAGAAGTGTATTGACTCAAATTTGTTTTTAAATCGGTTTCTTATTTCTCAATCTGAGCATGCCATCCATACCAAAACGTACGACGTATTCTACGTCAGCAATGTATTTTTTTTAGATTTCAATCGTGGTTACCCACCTAGGGATTCTCGGGAGTGGACATCAGTGTCTGCGGAACTTTGTTGTGAGCACCCAGCGCTTCTCTTAGTTTTAACACAGTTACCGTTTCTAAAAATTTTGTTTAAATGGTATAACAATGGACAACCAGATGTCTAAGTGAGTTTCCCCTCGGGGGACTGCCACCGTATAAATTTTGGGGTTGATACCGAAAATTAGAACATTTTAACTAGTCTCCATATAACTAATGTTCATCTAATGTATGTACACATGTATGTATCTAATAAAGGTTTTCAATTTTTTCATCGTGCCGAAACTTTATTTCCTACAATCTCTGTACGTTGCAGTAACTTGGTTTCAACCTGATATTTCTATTAAGTAAATAATTACACTTCATAACGACTAGTAGCATTTGTGACAAAATCTACATATGACGCTGCTGAAAGATGATAAGAAACATACATACACATAAGTACATACTTATATATGCTTGCTCATATTTACATCTATGTACGTATAACCAGATAAACATAAAGTGTTCTTTTTAATCTGTACGTATTTGCTTATATACGTACATACATATATAGATAGCCATACATACATACATATATAAGTACATATGTATGTACATTTTTTCTAAAAAAATACGCGGGCATTTGACGTTTAATAAGCAAAAAGCACCTCATAAATTGCCATTATGAAGGGTCAACAGCAATCGCATTTAGCTGGCATACTATTCACACCAATTACAACGCGATTAATATCTCCGCTGATAATGAAACTAACTCGAAGCTTACGTAATAATTAAACCGGCAGTAACCGGTAGTAACTTCTAATGCTTTTGTGTGTGATAATAAAAGATATTTATGTATGTATATATATTAGTGCAGGTCGCTTCACATACAAAAAAAGTTTGTTATTACTTAGGCCTATGCATATTTTAATTGGTCGTGCGAGAAAATATTTAAATACTATACCAATTGTACCAAATTTCATTAAAATCGGAGACATAAGGGATTTGGGCGGTAATGCAATTTTCTTCTCTCAAGACTGCTTGTTCGATTACACTGCACAACATAATTTTTGCAACAGAATAACAATGGTATAATTTTCCCTGAAAAAAGTCTTAATGCAGCACGTCAGAGTTTTATTTAATTTACAGTCAAATGTTAAGTTGTCATGAGGTGAATATTTGGAGGAAAACTTGTTTATTTTAAAAAGTTAAACTTTTGCTACCTCCACTTCGGCCCAGCATCTTTATTTAAGATTTTTTTTTTTCAAAGAGTACGAATTCTAAGTGAAATATTTACAATGTTTGCATCATGCCTTTGGGAAATATATTCCTCGCCAAAAACTAGGGGTGGTTTGCAAAAGACAAAATTCTCGTGGTCCCTCCAATTACACAATAAAATAAGAAAAAAATTCAAAAATTTACCCATGCGATTTATTTAATTTTACATATTACATGAACGGTGGTATATCACATGTAAGATTCGCCGAAAGATTTTACTTCATTTTCTAATTTTTTGCTTAAACGTGAGCTCTGCGGAAGTTTTGCCATTCACACTCTACGCCTAATTTGCCCAGCTTTCTCGATTAAGGCGCTAATTGAGCTCGATTTACCATACAAAATTTCAAATCTTATTTGTTCGATTAGTGGTTAATGGAGTGCTAATTGAATGAATTTTTTTATGCAACCCTGCTGGGCATTTTTGATTTTGAGGTGTGTGAATTGAATAAATAACAATCAACTGTTTGGTTCTGATGTTGTCACACTGTAGGTCCCACAGTTTTACGCCGACCCCGAACGGCGATTGTATTTTTATGAGAAGCTGTTTTTCATGGCAGAAAAACGCTCGGAGGTTTGCCATTGCCTGCTGAGGAGCGACCGCTGTTAGAAAAAACTTTTTCTAATTTAGATGTTGCTCGGATGATGATTATGCGCACTGCAAACCACTAAAGCACAGCGGCTGCCTATACATACATATGGGACGTTCCATGTTAAACGGAGCAAAGCTCTGTCCGAAATTCTATGGGATAGAAATAAACATAATGCATGTCAAAACACTCGCAAATTTATAATGCATCAAATAAACCGTGGCAGAATTGAAAATTCAGTATTACGTAAATGCTGCGACCCCTAGAAGACGCCATGTCCGTAAATGCGTAAATAAATTTGTCATTCAGTTTGTTAAAGTAGTTGTCAGTTATTTGATCAAGACGGATTCTAATGTTTTTTCGATATTCGAAGTGGCGGATCCAACATGGCGGAAGATTTTTATAAAATTTATCGGATTCTCTTAGAATTCGTTACTCAGGGGGCATCGGGGTCGCTGATTACGTATCAGATATAAGATTGGAAAATAACTGACAACTATATTAACTATTTTAACAAACTGAATGACAAATTTATATACGCATTTACGGACATGGCGTCTTTTAGGGGTCGCAGCATTTGTGTAATACTGAATTTTCAATTCTGCCACGGTTTATTTGATGCATTATAAATTCGCGAATCTTTTGACATGCTTTATATGACGTTTCCACGATTCGTCATTCGCTCTCCCATTCATAATTGGCGCCCCCAATTACCCTTCGAATTACGTAATTGGCCATACAAAATTTTGAGAGCGAATTACCTCATTTGTAGGTTATTCAGATCGAATTACCATGCGAATGACGAACGAATCGGTGCCTTCTCTAATTTTAATCGGAAATTTATCGAACTCAGCTGTCAGAGCAAAAGAGAATAGAAAAAACCAAACCGAAGAAAAGGAGGAAATGAAGGAAGAAAATAAAATAACAACAATGAACTGCCAAATCCAATTAAGAATATGCCGTGTAAACGGGGTAATTCGCCGTTCGTAATTGAGAGAGCGAACAACGTAATTCGTTTGTCGTGGAAAATTAATATTACGTTAATTTCTATTCCATAGAATTTTGGACAGAGCTTTGGTCTATTTGACAATGAACGTCCCATATATATTTTTAGAATAAAACATAGCTGACTGAAGAGGTCAGAGTAAAGGCCCTCAGTTATTCCGAAAGAGGTCGTTCAATACATATTAGTAACCTGGACTACTGGTTTAAGATAATGAGAAAATAAATACACCTACCTAATATTTTTTCAGTAAGAATGCAGGGCTACACGATGGGAAATTTTCTTTATGCGAAAGTGGTCGCTAAACTGAAATTATTTCATTAGTTGTAGGTACTTATGGAAGTATCACGTTGATGTGACAACTTCTAAAGATATTTAAGGATTAATGGTATGCAAGCGTCCAACACATGAGTCTTGGAGGTGAAGATCAAAGTTCCAGAGATGGATGTAGACAAGACTGGGTTGGTTTGGGAAAAAATGTGTAGGAATAAATAAATAAACAAACAAGTTACAGCGGCTATTTGGATCCTCTATGTCTATAAACTACATTGCCGATGCTGATACTAGATATTGTTGTCACTCATACGCCATGGCATTCGAGTAACTTAGGCTAGGAAGTGAGTAAGCCTGCTTTTTGCTGTTGAGTTTTCTAATAATGTACACAAATTGAATATAACCGATCCCAAATCTGTTCTGCCAGCCGAAATCGCTCGCATGCCAGGGCATATGAGTGACAATAATATTTAATATCAACATCAACATATAGTCAAGTCCAAATATTCGCTATAACTTTTTTGTTTACTGGTAGAAATATAGTTATTATAATTTAGTAGGCTAAGAAGGTAATCTAGGTCGACAGAAACTTAGAAGGATGTTTAGTACACAAAATACATATTCTAGGATATATAACATTTTGTGCTTAAGTTAAAAAAATGTTTAAATCTCGCCAAGGACAAAAATTGTTATGACCCAAACTCCTCTCAAAGTAAGCTTTCAAACTAATAAGATTGCAAAAATTTGTTCGCGCCACATTCTAATGTGCATACACCATTATATTGCGACCAGTAGTGACCTCTTTGCTGAATACAATAACATCCAGCTATTTTGGGTACCAGGTTACAAAGGAAAACCGCGAAACGAAGTAATGAACGTCTTAGCCAGGAAAGCAGCGATCTCAACTCTCACAGGGCCTGAACTATTCCTTGCCGTATACCCAAGGACGAGTGTGGACGCTCAATGTGGCAAAAGGATGAGCATGTAGACTACCTACCTCCAAAAGCTCTTCTAAACTCTCTGGGGATTGAAGGATGAAACGAGGTATTTTAACGAGTAGAAAGCACAATAGATCCATTAGATCGCAGTTCATACCTCTTTTAAATATCTAACTATCTATCTAAGTACTTGTGAACATTAAAGTGAGTCGCGAAAAAAGTGTGTACCTATTTGTAGTTTAATTCTTTAAATGGCTAGACTATAATAAACCCGCCTTTTGTTTTTGGGATCCTAAGAATTTAAAAAAATGTACACCCAAATTCATAAAAAAAAGAAAGCTTTAAATGCTTTATAAATCGAAAATTTTTATCAAAATTTCACTTTATCACTTATTCACTTTTTATTAAAAATTATCTAATTCTCGTATTTTTAATAAAATACGCATCTAAAAATGTGTACTTTTCAAAAATGATACAAAATTTCACTTTTTTTCGATTTTGGTCGCTAGTAACAGTAATAATTATACCCGAGCGCACTGTGTGCACAAGGGTATTATAACTTTGTTCACATAACGGTTGTTTGCAACAGCCTAAAGGAATCGAGAACGATATAGACATATATATACCAAAATGCTCAGAATGAAAAGAGAAATCGATTAAGCCATGTCTGTCTGTCCGTCCGTCCGTCCGTCCGTCCGTC
>JAPVRG010152641.1:0-12187 GCA_029783565.1 Rhagoletis cerasi | reverse complement strand
ATAATAATAATAATAATAATAATAATAATAATAATAATAATAATAATAGATTGGCGCTTACACATATGTTAGTGTTTGGCCGAGCATCTCTTCCGATTTGTGGCGTGCGCCTTGATGTTGTCACACAAAGGGGAGGGACCTACAGTTTAACGCCGACTCCGAACGGCGATTGTATTTTTGTGAGAAGCTTTTTCATGGCAGAAGTACCCTCGGAGGTTTGCCATTGCCTACCGAGGGGCGACCGCTGTTAAGAAACAACCTTTTTTCTAAATTTTTTTTTCGACGTTGCTCTGACCAGGGCTTCAACCCAGGCCTGCGGAGTGGAAGCGCGCACTGCTTACCACTACACCACAGCGGCCGCAATTCATAATTAGTCAGTTATTTATCCGAAGGCAATATTTTTCAGTTATGAGGCCCATTTCACGCTCAGCGGTTACATTAATAAGCCAAATGCCGAATTTAGTGTAGTTACTAGCCGCAAGTAACCGGCGAAGTACAATGTACCCGTAAGAAGTGCTTAGGGAACTGTGAAATTTCAACGCCATGCCACCACAATCAATGGTTTTTTTTTGCCTGAAATTTAAGATTTTGATCTTGAGCAATGTTTCTTATGCTACACAGCGCGATCAAATTTGGACCTGTTTGTTTGAAAAAGTCATTGAAAGGATAAGATTTTACAAAATGTCCCCTGGACAATATTTAATGACATGTATAATAGCATAGTCTAAACTTTCTTTACAAAATAAAAATTTCATCGGGATTTCAAAATTCGGTATGTAACCTCGTCGAGCAGGAGTTTAATTGGTTTGAATCGAAAATAGCAGTCAAAAATATGAGTATGTTTTGAGCTACCACGATCGTGTGTTAGATATCAAGCCATACTTTATTACTTGAATTATTTATGGCTTAAAAGTAAAAACATTATGACCACATTTTACTAAAAAAAATTAGAAGTTAATATAATTTTACTGCTAAAAGTCGATGTACTTATGTATGTTGAGCTACCTTTGCTGGCTGTCTTTGGCTGTAAAGGTGCGACATATATTTCTGTGATTCATTCGCCCTTCCGAGTTTCTGCAAAAAAAGGTGTGTTCATCTGAGTAATCTCAGCCAAATTCTCTGCAAAAATGAAATTGCTGCCCGCCAAGGACCATATATTTTGATTTTTTTTCTGTCCATGTTTTGCTTGGGATCCTACAACATATCGTGATGCCTACGTTGGTTTTCCAGTCTTAAAGTGCATTATGAATAAAAAGTACCCACGACTGTCTATTTACTAATAATGAGGCTTATAAACGGAAATATTTATGTAAGAATATCGCAGTAATGGAATAATCTGCATAAGTTGGCTTCTCATATATTTAAAGCCGGATATTATGGATCACTACATTGGTAGATATAATATTTTTCCGCCACTTGTCTAAACAATAACCCAGAGTGCTTTCATCGCTTATGCCATTGATGTTGTAATCATAAAAAAAATCTTTTTCTAAGATATCAAATACTTTTTGAAATTTACTTCTGATCTGCTATTATTCTCTGTGGCTCCTCACGAATTGTGGGATATAGAATGTTTCTCGATAAGCATAAACATGTAGTTGCCTTCTTTATTGGACAAATGCACATTCGAAGAAAATCCTGAAAACTGAAAATAGTTCAAAGAAATACACAAACTCTGTCGGCAGAGGCTTCTATAGAAAACTAAAAATTTTTAAAGTTGTTTTTTTTTTTTTTGAAAGTCAGCACACCTTAACACATGCGCCCATACTACAGTGTATGATAAACTTATTTAACTACCAAACTCGCAATATACATACATATATTTTGCTACATAATTTGTGTTACATATGTCATGCGAATATATATGTATGTGTATTTTACGCCAATTCATATTCACTGCCACTTTTACTTCTGCCTGCTACGATGCCATTGCTGCCTCAGTTCGCTGGCTTGCTTTTGCTTCGACTACCAGCATATTTTTCTTGCTGAAGACAGCAAAGTTTCACCTGATTGCAACTGTGGCCAAACACCGTAGTTTTATCCTTCCCCCTTTTGGTGTTTAGTTTGCAACTTCTGGCGCACGCTTCCTTTTTGTAATGTGTGCATTTCTCATGTGGTGAAGCCCTCCCATCTTATCAGTTTGCATTTCATTTTCTGCCCCTCCAAAATAATTATGAATTTATATATCATAAAAGGGTGACCTTTTTATCAAAAACTCGGCTGTAAAAATTCAGAAAAATCATTGAAGTTAGATGATAGAGCAAACTAAAGAACGATGTCCTTTAGCGGAAAATGTAAAATATTGTTGTCCGTACATCAATTTTCGTCCCTTTATTTGCTATTTTTTTCTGCAATCATGTGAACGTGTATTAGCTGTTTAGTATCAAGCCTCCTTAAAAATATAAAAAAACATGCCATTGAATTAAAACCTGGATCTTTTGAAACACCCTTTAATAGTGCACACCTGTGCTAGCTTTCCTCATAACTCTCGTAAGATTTACTCACTTTTATTTACGCTTTTACATGACTTTACTTTGGTTCCCTCAACTGTTTTTCACTACCCACCTTTGTTGGTTTACTAGCATCGTTTACCTTCACTTTTGTGTGCTTTCAGTTTCGTATGTGTTTGTGTTTGCTTAACTGCGCCTTTCTTTGCTTTGTATATTCATTAAGTTAATCTAGACATGATCATGCATATGTCCTATGAGCCCGTTTGTCTGCCTGTCTGTCTACCGTAAGCTTCACTCTAAGTGCATACAAAATCGCTTGTGTGTTGTGTATTTCATTTTCATGTGTTTGTCGATGTGTGTCTGTTGGCCTCGTACTTCAATCATGGTGGTTGTGGTTTAAATTTTGTTCTTATTTTTATTAAATTATTTTTGAATCAGCTTTTGTCTGCCTGTGCTCATGACACATGTTTGCATCTTTGAACTGAAATGCGATATGTTCGCGCCTTACAAGGGGCTTAGAATCAGAGCCTAAAAAAAGTGGCTACATGTCGTATGAGTAATCTTTCCATAATTTACAATTTTTATTATCAAAATTCCTTCTTTAAAGCATATATTTATTACTTTTTCTCTTTTTTTGCTAAGATACGTGAATACAGCCCATTTTCAATGAAGTAGTAAATCACAACAATATCTTAAAATCAACATGGCGTATGCGTAATTTTTATGCGGAGGGCCAAAATCTTATAAATTACGAATGGAAAGAGTTCTTTATGAAATTCTTAAAGACTACAAAGCCCTTAAGTTTTAAAAACTTCAGTTACGGTTTCGAATTTTAAACGTATTTGCATGCGAGCTCATCAATCACAGAAAAAAGATTTTTCTTAAAATCATTTTTTTTTTTATAAAAATCTTCATAGGTATAAAATAAATAGTTATATATATATCATGTTTGTTTCTTCACTGAAGCCTTTTGAATTGACGATTCTCCACTTTTCAGAGCTATGTTTTTGAAAAAAACTTTTTATAGAAATAGACACAGGCGAAAATGGTTTTGTGGGTTAAATTGCTAAAAATTCGAATAGTTACAATAACTGTTTGACTTTTTTTATGTCATCTTTTGTGGCAAATGCCACTCGAAATCATTACACTGGCACACAAAATTTTGCTGCAGAGCTTTTGGGAGCTGATTCCTATAGGATTTTTTCAGTAGATTAAGAATCTGTCCTTTAAATTATTCAATATGCAATTTGTGATATTTGGGATCAAACGTATCAAAAAACGCATTCTTAAAATTTTTTGAACTTTTGTAGTAGAATAACGATGCAAAGAGAAATTTTCTGAACATCATAAGGTGAAAGCCTAAATGTTGGTTTTTAATCCCAAAAGATACAAAAATTTTGTTTCGCAAACATTGGTAAAAAAAAATAATTTTTTTTAAATAAAAAAATATGGCGAACGCAATCTGAAAGATCCTTCTATTTTTTCATTACATCCATAGCAAGTTTTTTAACAGTTGTCTTATTTTAGGTGAAAATATGCATTTTAACGCAATTTTCCAATTTTAGCAACGAAAACGTAAAAGGCGTGCCCAGATGTGATTAAAGGTGGAATTTATTGTATGACCAAAAGGTACAACATTTCAATAAACTTACCTTGCTCCAATTATTCAAACATTTTCGACACCTTTGACATAAATCAAAGTCCCAAGAGAGAACCAGTTCAAAATTGAAATGAATTTGATAAAAAAATAAAATTTATATTTTTGAAAAAAGTTGTAAAGTCTTATGTTAAAGGAATCTAATTTTTTACCTTTAGAGCGAGTATTTCAGCTTTTATTTATACTAGTCAAAAGATTATGTTCCACGTCTATATCTTTCTACAGAAGTTCAAAAAAGCCACAAATCCATTTTTTTACCATTTACATCCCTAATTTCTTAAAAAGTAGAGCCAATTGAATAATTTGAAAATCAGATTACGATTCTACGGAAAAAATTATACAAGAACCAGTGGTCACTAAATGTGCCGCATGCAGTTGTTGGAATTTCGACGGGCTGTATTGTTCAAGTGAAAAAATCGAAATTGTTTTCCGATGATAGCGCACTTCAAATCCAGTGTACCGAATAAGTTTAATTCAGTTTTATTTATTTTTCTGCTTTGCTCTCCCAACGAATCAGTTTATTTATTTTTCTCCCTGCAGAAGACGTAAAGGCCGGCAAAACGCGTAGGAGAATAAAGGAAGTTTATTTTTGCTTTCAAAATTTACCAGCCGGAAAGCTCCCAGAATAACCTAATTCAGTTTTAATGAAAATGTGTCTATTTTATTTCCTTGTAAGTGTACAATTTTCATATAGTCAGAGCAAACGCAAATCGCTTTATTGCAATGCGCTAAATTTTTGTGCAGAAGTTCGGTTGGAACTATTTTCTTAATAATAAAAATGCGTATTAGGGATCATTGAAATATATCTACGTACAAAATTTGTCGAATTTTTGCGATTTAAAAAAAACCATGTTAGCAGCCATAAACTATTTTTTAAAATTTGGAATTTTCGTGGATGTTGTTATTTTCTACGTTAAAGAAAATAAAGAGGTGCCCCATGATGTTGTTATTTTAAGGACCTCCCTACTGAGTAAGTAAAATACTACACCAAAACCGTATTATATCCAATGCTAAAAGGGATAATTAAGAGAGCTTCTAATAAAAGGAATTTGCGTGTAGGTCCCTGAATTTTTGTAGCAGCATTTTGAGACTAATTAAAATTAATAATAAAAATGTCAATATTGAAACAACTTGAGGAAAAGCATTTACTTACATTGATTATGTTATTTTGATTGGCCATTTATTTTTAAATTTTTTATCCTTTCGAAACAATAGGCTTTCCAAAGGTCTGGAAAATAGGCATTTGTTTCAGTGATGGACTCCTCATACGACTCAAATCTCTTATCACCAACCCACTTCTTCAGTTGAAAACAGTAAAGGGTTAAATCTGGTGAACACGCTGGATCGTCAGAGAAATTCGTGCAACCAATGCGAGCAATTTTTTTCTCCAAGTGTGGTCGGTTTTGCTTCACATCAATATCGACTTTGTTCCTTGACTCTTCATTGGTCTGTTACGAAATGGCATAAAAACTTGCCCGGACTGCGGTTAAACGAACACTACTTTGGATTTAGGATTTTTATGTCCAAATATTTATTTAAAATGTAATTAATCAGCTCAGTATATATGCCAATGACCTCAGCTTTCTCACGCTTTTTCACTACCCGATCATCCAATAGTATGGTGGGGTGACTTCTTTGGGCGACCTAGACGTTTCGTGTTGGTTTATGTTATTACAACAACAATGGTTTTCAATAAACCACATCTTATCAATACTTAACTTGTATTCGGTTATGATTTTTTAAGGAAAAAAATTAGGTACCTGTTGAAAAACCAATATTCAGTTTTTTCATTTCCGTAAAAATTAATTTAAAGATACCAAGCGGGAAATTCAAGAAGTCACTGACTTATCAAACTTCTCTTAATAATACGCATAATGCAAAATAAATAGCATGCCGATAGCTTAGTGTGAAAAGTTGCTCAGTACAATTTTTCTAAAAAGGTATATTTTGATTCAAGAAGCAAGAACAATTACAAATTTACCATTACCTGTACTTTGGCAAAATTTTATTTTATAGTGAACTACAAAATATGCTCTATTAAATGTAGAGCTATGTTAAATACAAACATTCAGTGTACACCAATGTAGCAATGATATCGCAATATTCTCGCTTTTCCAGGAATTTCTAACTTAAACACAATTCAATATCCTCTGTTTCAACTAAATCAGCTTTAATTGCACCTCTTCCGGCTCGCATTGAAGTCAAAGGTAACTTTTAGGCAAAGTAGACCAGAAGACTAGAGTGCTCCAATGCTAACTTAACTATTCCATATCCGATGCGAATGTATTTTGTAGAATGTTTTCTCCCAGTTGCAAGAAGCCAAACGGACTGCTGAATAAGGGTGGCATTAAAATGGACTTTAAGTGGAAGCGGGCAAGCAGAGAGGTATGGAGGTCGACAAATACTTTAGCTACAACAAGCTACATTTGCAACTGCATTACAAGCATTACTTCGAGCATTAGTGCAGTGCTGGTGATTGTTGCACGCTCCATTTGGCCAACATTGCGTGCTGTGCACTCTTACTCGGCCACCCAATGCTGCAGTACACAGTGCGAAAGTAAACTGTGCTGATGGTATGAATATGAACGCAAATGCACAAACGCACACATTCAAATATGTAAACATACCCTGCAGGAAATGAGACTAGCTTGTAGCTAACTATTTACTATCTAGCAGACGACCAGTGGTAACTATTTATTAACTATTTCCTTTGGCCGTAACTAACTACTTTTGAAGGGCGATGGCCGCAAAGTAGTGAGAACTAGTTTTCTCTGCACTGGAAGTCAACTAACTTATAGCTAACTACTTTTGGATATAAACTATCAATTAAAAAAAGGAATTTTTAAATTTCTTTAACATTACATATTTGCTTATTTGTTTACATGTTCTTTATAGATGGCCTCATATTTGAATTCGATCAGACATAACATCAAAATGATAATATAAGATTTCGACATTTATTTATTTTTATTTATTTTATTTTTATTTTATTCATTGTAAAAGGTAATACAATTAAGCCTTAATAATATAATTTAGCTTTAGCAACTTTGGCCATCAAGCTTGACTTGAATACGAAAAAGTATCTGCGAAATGCAGAAAAAACGTGTAATGAAAGTAATATTTGAATGAGGATATTTAAATAGAAACTTGTCAAGAAAACAAACTTCCGATAACGTCTGCATGGCTCCAGCACGACTTTACAACTAACTTAAAGTTAGTTTTGTCATAGCCAATTAAAAGTTAGTTATTTATCGGAATCCTGCAAAAAAATAACTAAAAAGTTGGTTATATTAATCAATTGATAATTTTTTTCTGCAGGGTAAATATGAACATACATACATATACATAGTGAGTGGGAACACTTCAAGAAGCAACATTTCTACTGCCGCCATTCAAGCTGGAGAAATGAAAAATGTAAATCAAAGCGAAACTATTCACTTTGCGCTTTGCAAGTTTTGCTGTGGCCACCGCAAATGGCAATGTTGCTACCATCTCTATTGCCACAAGTTTCATTATTGCCGACCGCAGTTGCCAACACTCTACAATACTTATATACACACACACACACATACACGCTCACCTGCCATATAGTCAGTCAATATCATTTGGTTTTCCACTTTCTTCTATTGCCTTCACCTATTTTCGTTGTTTCTTATTCGCTGTTGTTGTTTTTTTTTGCTTTTGTGTGCTTTTACTCTGTGTTCAACCAAAAAAGGAACTTACAGTTAAGTGCTTTTATCAGCATCAACAGCAATGACAATAACAACACTAACATCAACAATAATAGAAGTTAGCGCGCAGAATGCAGAATGCGACGTCATCAGCGAGACATCGAAACTATTACCTGGCAGTGAACACTATTTTCAGCTTCATGGTACACGGTTACACTTCTACTACTATTTTATGGTACTCACGGCAATTCCCTCTTCGCTTCGTATGCCTTCGCCTCCAAAAACTGTTATATAAGCGAATTTGTTTTGTAAGCTCTGCTATCTGCAGCAGCTTTGTTTTTTTATACATTTTACTTCTCCCAAACCACCCACCAAACCGCTCCTGCTTTCCAATATTGCATATCATTATTTTCGTTTTGAAGCAGTTTCGTTATAGTTTTATTACTCAATCCTTACCACCGGAAGCTCTCAAAGGTTGTCTATTCACCAATTTTTTTTTTGTTTATATGTAGTAGTTCTTTATGTCGTTCTAAATCTGTTATATTTTGCAATTCTTAATTTTTTCTACTATAAACCACTAAAAAATTCGTGTCAATGTTGGCTTGCTTTGTTTAGACAGTTTCCGAAGTGCATGTCTTTCATTCTTTCTGCTTGTGGTTTGCGTTAGTAGTTGTTTGTTTCTACATCTGTGTTTGTTTTTAGAATCTGTCAATTTCAGTAAACGTCACACTAATACATCAAAAAATTGGGGGACCAAATTGCTCTGAAATATTGTCAGCATAAAAAAATTTATTGTTTTACTATTTTTTTTTTCAAGTGCTCGTATATATTTTTCAGTTATTGTGGTTGAACGTTCACTATCTATGTATGTAAATGTGTTCGTTTTTATGCTTTTTTCGGCATCCTCTTTAAAATGTTTTATTCTTGGTGAAATCCACTCGCCTTTGTTTACTTTGATCACGTCAATAGTTTCAGTAATTGTTTGCTAAATTCACAGCAAATTGCGCTTGAACTAAATAAATGTTTTTTTATATGCACTGAAATTGCAATAAGAGCAGCTGAGTGTATTTTGTTTTGTGATTTCGCCCAGTTTTGTGAGTGATTCCACCTTCGGTGCGTGTGGGGTATGCCAGTAGCGTGTGTAGAGAATTAAATTCTCGATTGTTGATACTGCAACGGCCATTGAGTTTTTAAATCAAAAGCAAACTAATATAAATGCATCCAGATTAACTAAATCATGAGTGTAATTTTTTTATAACTTTTTCGAATTAAATTCGTTGTAAAGCTCATGCAGCTCACCGTTCGATTGTGTGTCAGCCTTAGTCCCTCCGAAGGCATCAAAATATCGGACAGAGGCACCTTTCTCATTAAGGACCCTATATAGAAATAAAATTTCTACTTTTTTACCCACTTAAAATTTAATAAATTTTTACAATGGCTTGCTATGGATATTTCTTTGCATTTCGCTGTAGATACTTATGTAATATTCGTATTAACTTAGTCTTTGAAGATCATTAAGTTGATAAAACGGTAACTTAACTTTCCAAAGTTAATAGTTATCATATCTACTTGAAGCCAACATTGCCAAAATTTAAGCGACTTTTGTACGTACATATGTCACATTTGCTTGACGTCCTCATACACATACATTATAAGCATAATTGATAGCTTTCGAGAGTGTCTAAGAGGGGATGGTGACTCAAAATCCGATAAATATTAAGTATCTCGTGACCACATAAAATTGGCATCCATGAATGGTCCAGTGATTTTTATGACTACTAGTCTAAGAACAACTAAAGTTAACCAAAAATTATCTTCAAATGACCTGGTACTACTATATACTTATTTCTACATTGTTCTTATGTTACATAGTAACACATCTATGGACACATGTGCTAAGTAAAAATTTATTAATGTACATATTCACATAAGTATGTGAGTTACGTTCATAAAACATAATTAATTTCATAAATCGCATAAGTAAGTACTAATAACTGTTTGGTACGCCAGTGTCGACGAGCACTGGAAAATTGCCTACGACTTCAAGGAATTTGTGGTTTGCAGTATCGATACAGTCATATTAGTGTACTGGTAATGTGCTGTTATTTCTACATAATTTTCGCTAGCTTACCCACGTATTTAAGTATGTGAATCGGGTCAATTTTTAGATGCAATAAAATAAGTAGGCACTTAAACTTAATGTCTACGCTTGGCATACTTTATTGAATATTACCCAATTATGCGCCAAAGCTAACCCAGCAGCGCAAATATTTTATGTTGCTTTTCTTATACATGCGCACACATAAGTAGGTACATTTCCAGCAAAAACTTTGCTTACTTTGATAGGTGCTTCCTTTTGTATCAATAAATTAGCACATCACCAGCAGTAAAAGACTGCTAGTCGCGTACCTTACCGATTACATGTGAGCAATTGGTAAGCAGTTGTATCTCTACCCCAAATGACATGCCCATGTTGAAGTAATGCGTTCTGTAAGCTAGAAGGTAAGCGGTGAATTTTTTTTGAGACTCTCCGCTTACCTTCTATATTAAACAACGCGTAATCTAACAAATGTATAAATGTAATAGCTAAAGTAAGCAAATAGCCTTGTACTGAGCTATTTCGTTGATACAAAAGTAAGCGCTTACCAAAGTAAGCAAAGTTTTTGCTAGCTACGTACGTATAACTTTGTATAAGTATGCGTATGGGGTATATGTATGCGCCGGCTTGAGTCTCTGTTCAATTTTATGCCTACGCGCTTTAGGTGATAACAAGCTCATCGATGTTTGTATTTGTTTTGTGTTTGCCTTAACTGAGTCGACTGTCGATTCTCAAATAAATACCTTCAATAGAAGAGACAATTATGTAGTGACAGTAAAAAAATGACGTTAAAATATGTCGGGGATACTTATGGCCATAATCTATTAATCCCTATACATATATAGTTTGAACTGTACAGCCAAAAAAAAATAAATCAACATGCCGCACAGTGGTGCAGGGCTAAAATTTAACACGAATAAATTCGTATCTCCTATGAACCGTTACTAAATACTATACAATTTTATTACAAAAATTTTCAAGTTACCACCTTATGGAAATTTTAAAGTTATGTCACAGTATCCATTTTCATAATTTTTCCGAGAGGATTCCTTCTAGAGATGAACGGATTTTTATGTTTTGCTAAACACAAATGAACTTATGAACTCAAATGAAGTTAGCTTATCTCGAAAGTATTTTTCTTTGCGTTGAAACTCAGTTTTCTTTTCAGAAAAAAATTTTTTTTGCTAAGAGAATGTCTGTACTCAATAAAACGACTTTATTCAGAAGACGTGATTATTTTCTCACTTAGAAACTACATGAGATTTCAACTATATTTTTACACAATATGAAGCAAGATATGGGAAGTAAGTCTGCACCATTAGCTCAAAACTCCCGTTATTTGAGTATTAACACTTTTATTTCGGGCTTAAAAAATATCTGGCCAAGTTTAACTGTTGGAAAGATTAACTGCTATTTTCGGTCCCTGTAAACAACTTTTTTTAATTTTCCATACGAGTAATTGCATTAGCGCGCATTGAAATAAATTCGTAAAAATTATAGGCTATCGCTGAAGGACCTTATTTGTATTAAGAAGTCAAGCTAGATGGTTAAATTATTTTTTAAATTATTTTGTTCTTAAGATATTTTATTTTGTCTTTTTTTTTTCAAAATTAGAACACTATGCGCTGTAAATTGGCGCTCATACGTGTCCTTTTGTTTATAAGTATTATCTAGTCTAGAAGTTACTTTCACACACAGAAATACACATAAATACCCTGCAGAAAATTGAATTAATTTGAAAGTTATTTATAAACTACTTTATTTTCAATGATAACTAATTTAAATTCTCACTATTTTACCTGCAACGAACTCATTTATTTAACATGGCGATGTCCTAAGAAGCAGTCAATTGCCTTTTCCTGCATATATTTTCAATTACTTTAAAATGTATTTGGTTTGAAGGACTTTAAAAATTTATATTTGAATACGCCTTCGTTCTGCACTTCACAGATGCTTTTTCATAGTTCGGAGACACCAAAGAAAAATTCTTATTATCATTTTAGCACTTTGCCTCTGACAGCATTCGAACCCGTACCTTCTGGAAGCCAACAAATAACAAAAGCACCTCTGCACACTCAGCCACAGCCAGACATGTAAATATGCTGTCAAATGTTCGCTTTGAATTACAATGAGCATGTCAATAGTCCGACTCTGCATATGTTTTAACCTACTTTCAAACGCATTTGGCTTAAAGAACTTCGAAAGTAGTTAGTTTCCAACTACTTTCTCAATTGATGGTTCATTGGGTAAAAAAATTGCATTTGTTCCAAAGTAATTTTTCAATTAGTTGTTTTAAAATAAAAATCACTTC
>JAPVRG010152459.1:0-12586 GCA_029783565.1 Rhagoletis cerasi | reverse complement strand
ATCAAAGCGAATTATATATTTTACACAACCATTTCGGACTATTAACCTGCCATATGGCACGTGAACTTTCGTAGTCAATTTTGAAAGGAGGAATGGGGGGGCCCTCTAATAATAATAATAATAGATTGGCGCTTACACATATGTTAGTGTTTGGCCGAGCTTCTGCTCCGATTTGTGGCGTGCGCCTTGATGTTTTCACATAAAGGGGAGGGACCTTCAGTTTTACGCCGACTCCGAACGGCGATTGTATTTTTGTGAGAAGCTTTTTCATGGCAGAAGTACCCTCGAAGGTTTGCCATTGCCTGCCGAGGGGTGACCGCTGTTAAGAAAAAAACTTTTTTTCTAAATTTTTTTGCGACGTTGCTCTGACCAGGACTTGAACCCAGGCCCGCGGAGTGGATGCGCGCACTGCTTACCACTACACCCCAGCGGCCCTCTGTTCTTTCGAATTACGATTCTTACTAAACATTTTGAAATAATTCTAGAAATTAACCTTTTCTCAATGAGTAGAACTAAAAATATATCGAGCTCCCTGATAAGGAAAAATTACCTGACAAATTCTTGCTCATCAAGGAGAAAACATTTTTTAATCTGGTTATTGTCAGCATGTTTACTCATAACAAATTAAGCAAGTGAAAGACGTAACAATTCTAAAAATGTCAACAATTAGCCAACCATTAAAATACATACGGCAGAAGTTATTTAGAAATAGACATCTATCTGGCAGTGATGTCCTTTTTTCAATTATCTCAGTAACTGACCCAGTGGAATTGGTTTGTTATGGAATTCCTCGCATGTAGACATAGAGCATTAATACACTGTATTCAAATCAAAATTTCTACATTTATAACTTTTGATATAATTAGATATTTTTAGAAAAATTTTAAGTGTTGGAAAAATAAAAATTAGTTGAAGTACATGGCTAAAAGCCACAACGATAAAAATAGATAGGGGAATTCAAAAATTAAATATTGCTTAGATATCCTTATTCATTGAAAATTACTGCGAACTACAATTGAGGCTGCATGCCTTAATTTCTTTCAAATCAGCTTGGATGTAATAAATAAAACTAGATGTTGGCATATGTATATATACGTACATACATAAATGTATTTATATTCAGCGATCGTGTTACTACTTTGCTATATGTACTTGTTATATTATATTTACGAACTACATACGTAACTTTATATATGTATATGTATTAACTGAATAGGTTCTTTTAACATTTTAAACTGTGCGGTATATTCTTTATGATTGCATATTTATATTGTTTTGAATCTAGTTTCATCTTTTGGAAAATTAAAAAGATATGGTGCAAGCATTGGAATTTTTTCTAAACCAAGGACGAGGCTTTGCGTAATATTTTACAGCTTTGCTGTTTACATAATTGCATACATCGTATCTGCTAGCTGTTTTAAAACGTATAATTAGAATCAAGGCGAATTCATATAAGGTGGTAGCGGCAGAAAAACAAAAACTACATATAATCTTGTTTTTGCTTTCGGCACACGAATGTCAAATTTCAGATATTCTTCGCTCAAGGAAGAAGAGGGAAAGCAAATTCCACACTCTCACTTTTTCACTCGCTCACTCAAGCGAAATAAGTTTTGACACATGTATACCGAGGCGAACAAAAACCGCTGTTCTAGTAACACCACCTTATATGATTTCGCATTGATTAGAATTTTGTAGACTCTCTGAAATCTAATTTCGTTCAATTCATAAATTTCCCAGTCAAATAATGTGTTTTTATTTGTTTTTCCTTTTCATATTATTTCCTTCACTTCATTCAGTCATTCCAACTGCTTACTGAACCCATTCCACCTAAACTGGATGTCGTTGTTGGCTGCGGCGCCTTCTGTGGTCGCCGCTTTTCCACCAGCTTAACATCCTTCACACAGAGATCATGCTTTGACTCGGCTGCGAATTTTATCACTGCTTGCGTTGGCACCAACGGTACGTGTCGCAAATCCAACCAAATCAATTGCTCGCATTTGGCTAAGTGTTCCAATGAAAACTCGGAAACTAGTCGACATGCACTCAAATTCAATTCTACCAATTTCGCTATGGCCGTCGCTGAGGTGCCTATTTGTGCCACTCCAGCATCCGTTATACGTTGGCATGAGGAAAGATCCAAATGCACAAGATTCGGCAGTGCTTGTGTTATGTAGCGCAGCGCCACATCGGTTATGTCCGTTCCGGCCAATTTGAGTCTTTTGAGATCTCGTAGACGTGTCTTCGAATCAGCTAATCCAGGTCGCGAATCCTTCGGCGGCGACAGTATATCACGAATTGCGGCATCGTTAAGGCCGCGTACAAAACTCAGATCCAGTATTTGTAGTGGCGGGCAGAGGCAAGTGTGCAAAGCCAACACCGCCTGTATGGGACAATTCTGCAACGAGAGGTGTTTGAGTGCTGGTAGACGTGCAATCACCCACGCCAGTTGCCGTTTGGCAATTTGTGTCCAATCAAGTATTAAGTGCTCCGGTTGACGTCGCACAATCGCCGTTAGCAGTGAGGCAGACAACTTGTGCTCGGCACAGTTCATTGTCTTCCAGAGATCAGGATCCACGGCCACATTTGACCATACTTTGCAGATTGAACAGCAGGTGACTAGGGTCTCTTGGGGTAAATAACGAAATATAATTTTAAGCAATGTCGGATCGAGCGCTAAATTGGCTGCAACCATGTGACTACCGCTCAAGCTGCTACCTGCGGACGTCAAGTGGCCAGCTGGTCGAACCACATACTGAGGCTTCTTAAGTACTCGTGTTGATGAGTTAAGCATTTGTTGAGCTAATTGGGAGCGTATGGAATTTTTTTTGCGCGACATTTGTGTGCCATTGTTGCCACTAATACCACCATTGCCAGCGCCCACGTGACAATCCATGGATGCACTCGCATCGACACTATCCTGCATACTGCTGCATAAGCTCAAGCCGTCATCGCTCTTTCGCCTTTTGATGCGATCGCTGGTGGCGTTGGGAGATATACCCGGCGAAGAGGTATCATAGCTGCGTTCAGTCTTCACCTCGATGTGGTGGTGATGCCGCTTAGCACCGTGCTTCCAGTGTGCAGCATTGGGTGTACAAGTCTCCATTTCCGATTCACTTGTGAAAACAAAATCATTGTACTGTCCAATAGGCGGTGGCAATTGATTGCTATCGTGATCATGGCCGGCTGTGGCAATATTTGAACCTCCAACCGATGTACGTCGAACCTCCGACGACTTTTGACGAGCCCGGAAATGACGGGGCTGCAAGAAAGGTATTATGAAAAAAGAAAGGGAGTTAATAAATGTAAACGTGGCAAAATAAAATGAAATATGAAAACCTATTGAAGTCTAAATTCAGGCGAAACCGAACTTCATAAACCCGGCACACAAGTTTTAAGAAAAACATTTTTTATTGCGCGTTTCTGAGAAATACCGTTACATAGGAAGAGGGCGTGGTTATGATCCACTTTCGCTCATTTTAAATACCAACCACATACAAAATTTCATTCGTGTGCACAGACAGAAAGACGGATGGACAGACAGACATTCCTTAATCGATTTCTTTTTTCATCCTGAATAATTTTGTATACCAATATATACAGTGGTGGCCATATAATTTGAAATAAGACTTCTTTACAAGTTTTGAAATTTTTTTTCTGTAATAATTTAAAGAAAAAATTTAAAAAAAAACAATTTATAAATCATGGTATAAACTATATTTTTGTAAAAAATAAATTTGAAATTAATAAAGCAAAATTAAATTTTAAAACTTTTCAAGAAGTCGTGTTTCTAATTATATAGCCACCACTGAACATATTGGTGAGCTGCAGGATTATGTTAGTATCATACGAGTCGTTAGTAACTAACACTTCTGACGATTTGGGACAGGATTTGATTCTGGTCTTGATGCTTATTTCCAACAGGAAATGAAAGTTGCATATGTACATATCGTGATATTGATATATTCAGTTCTCTGCCTTTTGGTATCACTGAAATTTTTGTGTATAACAATTACTTACAATTTTCGTATATGGAAACACTAATTTTACAGCATTTTGGCCCAACAAATTTAGTTAGCTGTGAGAATCGCCAAACTCGCTCTCTCCGCATTTGCTGCAACGACAATTGCACGCAGTTTGACAGACAAAATTTCTGCATAACACCGACCTAATGTCACTAACATGATGACGCTAACGATGCGACGATTCTGCGACGTCAAATTAATCGTTTAGTAGCGTGTACTCGCCGTTACGGCATTGGCGATTATTAACATGTTACATTTTTATGTAATTGTGCAGCTCTCTAGTACATATATATGTACATACGCACATATGTATATCTATACCAGTGTTGCCAGGTTATTAAAGTGAGAAATCGTCAAATTGGTACTAGAAAATCGACATTTGTATTGAAAAATAGTCACACAAAATATTAAAATGAACAGTGTCCGGAAGGATTTTTGCTTATTTTTATTTTGGCCACTCTTTGTTATTCGAAAAAAAAAATAAAAAATATGGTAAACTTTTTTATAAATTATTAAAATTCACATTACTTGTGACAAAAATTTGTAATTGCGTTAAGATAAAAACATTCATCTTAATGTACAAAGCTGATAACAAAATTCCCTGCTAAAAATATTTCTTTAACCCTTGTGTTTGGCACAAGGTACTTGGGTATATAAGCTATTTTTATATCGAACTTCTTAAATTAGAAGACAGCCTAAAAACTTATACGAAAAAATATAATTTTCCCATTTTTACCCACATGGCAGCCGAGTACCCGGTACAATTGGATGTCCACGTTTCCTTTTTATGAAAAGTTTTTTTTTGTTATTTCGTATATACCTGTACGGTGAAAGGAGTTTTTTACCAAAAAATCTTGGCATTTCAAAAACAGGCCTCTACTTTTAAAATATAAAAAATCTAATATATAATAATGTTCGAAAAATAATATTATGAAAAAGTAAAAAAAAATTTAAAAATCGAAATTAAAAAAGCTCGCACCAACTTTGAAGTACTAGTATCATTTTCATTATCTAAGTACTAACGATGCATACGCATAAAACTTTTTTCATTTTGCTCCCCTGTGGAATTAATAGGAAGGGTGAATTCTTAACAAGTGTTAAAACAGTGCAATCTTCGAGGCAATTTTTAGTTGCTTGTCAAAGTGGTCTCAAAGTTGAAGGAGCAGCCGCAGTTAAAAATCGTCCCAACGACCAAATCGTCAACCTGGCAACACTGGTCTATATCTTCATCGATTCCTTTAGACTGTTACAAACAACCGTTATGAGAACAAAGTTATACCGTTATGCACAAGGGTATTAATATGTTTGTATGTTTATGGGATTAGTCATTAAAATTATAATGGATTGGAAATGCTTAGTTTTTGTGTTTAGAAAACATTTCTAAGTTTTTGGGGCATAATCATAGGCCCTTATTATGAGTTGTGTTCGATTTTCGATCTTCGCTGGTTATCGAAGATCGAATTTGAAATTCGTATTATAAGCTATGCAACTCTGTCGAAATTTTCGTTGAGTATCGAATTTTCTGTCGAACAGAATTTTGCTTTCGATGCTTTAGCGAAGTGTGAGAAAATTGTTAAAAATTAAAGTATTTTGGGTTTGTTTTTTACTTTTTAACGCCTAAACACTAATTTTAAACACTTTTTATTAGTTTCATGCCGGTTTAAGGTCGTGAATACTAAAAAGCCACTCGAAAGGCTGGTTTAAATTATGGAAGAAAATCTTCAATTCGCGAAAGGGATTTGCACATAGGTTCAGGCGGCACAAAAGTGGGAAAATATCTCATTTTCAACAAGTTTTTATCAACTCGCTTTGTTTTTACTTAATTTTAACTAGCAAAAATTTACATGTAAGCACACTATTTTGTTTAGTATTGTTGTAATAAAGCCGCTTTCTTTTATTTTAATTTGCTCAATTTGCAAACAAGCGTTTCAGCTATCAAAAATATACTATTGTGAATAACCTAAACAAGCGAAATTCACAATAGCGCTTTTCTTCATCGAATGAGCGTCATAATACCAACTCAAAATTCGTTCGATCAGCACTTTCGACCAGAGTGAAAGATCGAATGCAACTCATAATAGGGGCCATAGTCAAGAAAAAGTAGGCTCATACTCAGCCAGCGCATGGTTTTAAACTAATCTATAGATAAGGTGTATCGTAGTCTTGATAGCTCCTGCTTTTTTGCTTTGAGTCAACTCTAAAGTTAGAGTGACAAAGGCTGTTATTAATAAAACAGCTATAGTTAGTGTTAGAGCTGACTTTTGGTAGAAGTGAGTACTAAACTGGATATGTTACACGTGAAAATAAAGTGGGCTCTAAGTATTACTCTAACTAAAGTTTTCTCTAACTGAGGACTACGATTATGTCCCATTTACTCCAATATATTGCAAAACGCAGCACAAAAACTCGTAACTAACTATGTACCTTGTAGTCATTATTTTTTCCCGATCGGCAACAGCTTGGACATTCCCAACTATTCGGTAAGTCTTCATTCACTATCCCTTTAGCATCAGCTGCATCTTCGGTACCATCCAACAACGACAGCGCACAATCAGGATGCGCAATCTCATAGCACACCGAACATTCCATTAGCGATGATGGTCCTTCTAGTGATGCTAATTGCTTCGTTTGCGGCGACACGGGCACTTGGCGCCAACCATCTAAATGGCATACGAAACATTGCGCTGTCACCGGCAGCATAGGCGACAGACACTGGCGCATCATACAAGTCTGCTTGGCACGTCCTGGGCCACCGAATTTTACCATATCCAAACAAAAGCTGCACTCACCGCAGTCGGAGCGCTGACAAGCGGCACAAACTTTGCAACGTGTTCGTCTGCGACGCGGCTGTCCTGTACCGGTTACGTTGGGCGACAGCTTCGAGTCATTCGGCGAGAGGCAAGAGCTTTCGGCAGCACTAACATTGCTGGCGTTATTTGTGTGGGGCTGTGAATGTGAGTGTAATTGAGTTTGATTGGACCCCGTTGTCGTCGTTCCCGTCGAACTTGTTGTTGTGGCTGCCGAATGCCCAGCTGATGCTGAAATGTAACTTGAACAAGAAGCAATAACACTGACTGTATTGTTGGCCTGATGAGCAGCAGCAGCGACAGCATTAGCGAGGTGCATCTTCTTAGGCGGACGATACTTGAGGCTGTCCGTGGGAGACACGAATGTAGCTAGGAGCAAAAAGGAAACATTTATTGGTAAAAACGTATGTATGTGTTTTTAATATCCCAGAAGATAATTTCAGGAGTTAGAAGCCCTTTCAAAATACCTTCCTGGGAGTCAAGAGGCCTTCCACTTTGCATTCCCTTCTCGTTTCTTTTCTGTATGGAGTGGCACAAATTGAAGGGCTTCCGCTTTCGAAAGCTTAGGCTTAATACTAATCAATAATTCTATTTAAGCTCGAAGCCATTTTTATGCAACAATTTTATGGAAAGAATAACAAATTACAATGGTAGAAGTTATAGCTGCTATTTCGAAAATCACCACATCTCCCCATGAGACTTCTTCTTTGAGATGGGATCAGGCTACAAAACGTTTAAATAAATGTGACTGTTTGCTTGAGCGCCTAAACCATTCTGCACAATTTGTATGAATGCTTTTCTAAAATTTTAAATGAATCGAAATTAGCAGAGGTATCTTCTAGCTTAGTCAATAATTGTTTATATTGTGAGTTATATCGGGGCATAGATAGCTATGGCTTTAAATGTCTGCGAATCCAACGCCATCTAGCAAACCAAATAAACTTACAAACCTTCAAAGCTGGGCTTATAATAAACGAAAATTATATCAAACTCGAACAAAGGGTTCAGCTTTGAAACGTAAGAGCTTTGAAGTTGAAAAACGAGGACGTGCTGAAGGAGGTTGCTAACGACAAATTAGTAGAGTCCAACCGAAGATAATTTTTCGGCCGAAGCCAAAGCCCTTCGGTTTTGATCTTACAAAAGACCGATTACCGAAGCAATGATATACTTTAAAATAAAGTTTTAGGCCAAAAACATTTACCTTTTTTCGGTAGGTGGACCAGGCACCGATCTATTCGAAAAAATCTTATTATGGTCCGATTTGCTTAAAATTTAATACGTAGTTAGGTTTTTGCCTAGATTGGCATATAGGATTCTTTTTTCCGGGAAGTGGACCAGGGACCGATCTATTCGAAAAAATCGTATTTCTGGTCCGATTTGCCGAAAACTTGGTACGTAGGTAGCTTTTTGCCTAGATTAGCATATAGGATCCTTTTTCCGGGAAGTGGACCAGGGACGGATCTATTCGACAAAATCGTATTTATGGTTTATGATTCTTTTTTCCCGGGAAGTGGACCAGGGACCGATCTATTCAAAAAAATCTTATTTGTAGTCCGATTTGCTTGAAATTTGGCGCGTAGGTAGCTTCTTGCCTAGATTAGCATATAGGATCCTTTTTCCGGGAAGTAGGCCAGGGACCGATCTATTCGTAAAATATCTTATTTATGGTACGATTTGATTGAAATTCGGTACACGTACTATAGATATATAGAGAATAGAATTGAATGATTGTTTTACAGTTTGAGAGGTGTTTTAAGCCACCGCATGGCAAGCGGGTATTGGCTATCTAGAGAACTCCCTTATTTGTAAAAGGTGATTTTGCAAACGACATGTCCAATTTTCATGAATTTTCGAATATAAATAGCTTTCAGCAACCACCATATCAAGGGGCGAATTTGTAACTAGGCAATTTTTTGCGACAAGCAGAAACAACGGAGACAACCAATCAGCAGGCATTTTTCCCTTTCATTCAAGAATATCCGACTTAGCTATTTACAACTTTGCTTTCAGGTGGCAGAACTGCTCACTCTACATTCAAACTGCCAAATGGTCCGCTGGGAAAAGTTTTACAGTGCGCTATGACTAACCGTGCTCATATGGAAGCAGTCGTTTATTCCACGTATACCTATGATTCCAACAAACGTGCCATTCCAGTACAAACGTCTTTAGTTTCCTGGTTTTATTCGCTATTACAATTAAAGCTCAAGGCTAAACTTTTCAAATTTTGGGAATTGATTTGCGCTCAGAATGCTTTACACATGGTCAATTATATGTTGCTTTATCAAGAACAAAATATATTTTATTTCAACATCTCATTAAAAATACATTTGCGAACCTCTTCTTTGCTAGCGTCCACTTTTGTTTACTTTCACATTTGACATTACTCGATAATCGATAATACTTGGTTGGACACCGAAAAGTTATCGGTTTAATAACAGTTTATTTTATAGTTACTAATCAATGAGGGAGTTAAGCTCGAAAATGAGGATAACCTCTTCATATATAAACGTGCTTTAATACATATTCAAAACAAGTAACTTTTAAGCAAAAAAAAAACAACCGACTTAAGATCTCATATAAGAAATTAGGATTACCGCTCATTTCTTCATGAGCCAATGAGCTAAATAGTATGGGACCACCCTTGAGGTACCAACTTTTCGATAAAAATGAATTATCGAAAACGGCTTACGTTGTCCAAAGTTATGCGGTAACATACATAAAAAAAATACAAAAAGTTCCGACGAATTGATAACCTTCTCCTTTTTGGAAGTCGGTAAAAAAAAAGCAAGCAAAAAAAAAACCACCGAAGTTTGTGATTAAACCGACCATTTAGCAGAATATGAAAATATTGTCGATTAATCGGCAAACTGAAGCCCAACGTTCGGTCGGACTTTACAAATTAGTTTTTTTGACTTGCACATTGAAAGCAATGCAAAAATAATTTCAATGTTAAACGAAACTCGTCGGATATTAGCTAATAGCCAATAAGAAAGAAATTGGCTTAGCATTTCAATGTTTGAAGCTTAAAAACTAGAAACTTAAGAAATATGTACTAGAGAAGCGGCCCAATATTGTAATGCAATTATTGAACCGCATTGATTTCTTTAACTTCGAAGTAATGACGCTGAAGTATTAATTTGTAAATTTTCTTACCTGGCAGCGGTGTCCCATTCTCCACAGGCTCCTTCTTACATTCTTTTACAATAACACCACCATTATCCGTCACATTTGCCAAGCAAATCACATTCGATTTTGAATTGATATCGCCTTTATTTAATATCGCACTATTAACCGACGCGTTTTCCGCCAAATTCGCCGCATTCGCTGCATCCAATTGCTGTTGTTCACGTATGATTTCGGCATTTTTACGCGCAATCTCTGCCTTGATTTCCTGTTTGACTGTCGCGCGGTCGTACACAAGAAATGTGGGATGCATCTGGCCGGGCGGCTTCAGTACCGATTCGCCCGTTATGGCTAGCTCCGGCTTATCCTTGCAATGTCGCTCCACCAGCGTACGTACGTCCTTAATTAATGCCACTGGATCTCGCACAAGTTCTGGCACATTTTTCTTCTGTGGCGGCAGATCATACAAATACATGACAATCTCTTTCAGTCCGAAAAGTTCATAATGTGTGAGATGTACATGATCGCGTTTTGCCATTTCATCTTCACTCACCGAAGGCTCGCCCTCCAGATGAGAGTGGCCAAGTAGTGTGTAAACATAACGTGCTAGGACATACCACAGCATTTCGGTAAAGAAAGGGTATCGGAATTTCTGGGGAACCTTGGTGGCATCTTCCACCTGTGCCGTTTTAAGCTGCTTAACAATACCAAAGGAATGCAAGAAGTTTCCACCAAACACAAGGGAGTCTGTAGGCGTATACACTGCATGGATCCAACCAGTTGGTATGAAGAAAGTGTTACCCGCTGTTAAATAAACCCGCGCACACTTTTCCACTGTATCGCCAAAGAAAATGTCCGCCTGCTTGCCGGATAATACCCACTTCTCGTACAATTGCAGATTTTTTTCTGTTGGAGGTATCAACCAGAAAACTTTACTCCCCTTCAATATATGGTACCAGACCGAAGTGCCACCAAAGTCAATGTGGAAATCTGTGTAGCAATTCTTCACTGACATAAGACAATATTTTTGCACCTTTGGATACATCATTTCTCCTAGCACATTTGTACCCTCTTTTTGGGCGTCCTTTAAACGTTTCGGCCACACTACGTCCACCCAATCGATTTGCCGAACGATTTCCGGACATTGCACGTAATTATCTAAGCGCGTATGGGAGAACTCCAGCGAGATTACGTTAAGCAGTCTATCCTTCTGTGGATTATCATAATACTGTTGCCACTCTTTCATTGTCATTTGTAGATTCTTCTGTGTATTCACGTCCATCACATCCAGTATGCGACGTGAACCAACGCATAGACGCACATCATTTACTGTAAATTCATTGGGATCGGGCATAAGTAATCCCAAACCAGCTTTTTCACGAAACAATAACGGAATATTGAAGCCATATTGTTGAAGGAACCTGAAAATGAATTAACTATATTAGTGATTGCCGAGGTTTTGAGAGCAAAGGAAAACTTACGCCACACTCAAATCACTTCCACGCATCTCACGCACCATACTAGTCTGAGCGAACTTTGATGACTCCAGTTTTTCTGAAACGCTGAATCCTCGTATACCCTCCAGGTCATCGTCTCCTAGAGCCGATTCTTCTAGATATAGTTTACGTTGTTTGCGTTCGCGCTGCAATTACAAAGGGTTTCATTTACACAAACTGACAATACAAAGTCGTCAATAATCATTGCGTTCGACAACAGAAACAATTTTAATAACTATTCCTAATTTTAACAAGTCGGCGTTCGATAACGCCAAAAAATTATCCATCACTCAAAAATTGAGAGAGCAAAGTGAAATTTTGATTAGCCAGCAAAAATTATCCCTAACCAAAACATATGATCTGAACGCGATTTGACAAAAATTATAATTCGTAAAAATTGTTTGCTCAACGAACAGAACCAATGGCTCATTTTCCTTTCCTTAACTTTTTTGCTTTTTCTTCTCATTTTGGAGAGGATTTTCGTTTACGCTCTTGATTTGGATTGATTGCTAGTTTTGCTATCGAACGCAATTGCTATGTAGGATCAACATCTCTCGGTTATTTATTTTAAGGGCATACTAAAGTAATCAAAAACCGCGCTGCTGACTGGTGAAGCTCGTAATTCGATGAGCAAATGGACCGCTATAAACAATCTGCAAATATGCATCTTTTTAAATTTCTTTTGGCAATGGGCAGAACCGATGAGAGGCGGGAAAAGCGGGGGATTCCCCCAAGCCCGCAAGCGATATTCTTCTGTGGATTATCATGATAATTGTCAGATCATAATGATAACCAAAATCGACTATTAATATAATATCCTGATGATCTGTCTCAGGATTTATCACTTAAAGTCATTCAAGCGTATATAGTAAACATTGCTGTCAATTCTCAAGTTTGTCTGCCTCCATTTGATTTGTTGAATGCCATTAATTCGAAAATGTTGACGGCTTTTACACGATTCAAGTATTGAATTCAATTCTGCTTGCATGTAGCATAGAGGGGTGAGAAGAAAAAGGGGAAGAGTACCCATCGTGCGTCTTTACTGTCAAGTCGTTTCAAGTTGCTATAGACATTTTCGTTGTTTCCCATTTACAGAACCAAAAACTTGAATTCAACAAAAATGAAGCTTGTAAAGGCA
>JAPVRG010152370.1:1524-19869 GCA_029783565.1 Rhagoletis cerasi | reverse complement strand
TCCCCCCCCCCCCCCCCCCCGTGCAAATTGGTTTTTTCTTGGAGCTCTCTGCGGTTCTTCATCGTTAACAAATTTTGGTGCAAACTTTTTGTTGGTTTTTCATCGTTCCTCATCTCCTCCAAATAAATATATTTTATTAAAAAAAATAATATGCCTAATAACGCATACATACATAATAATAATAATAATAGATTGGCGCTTACACATATGTTAGTGTTTGGCCGAGCTTCTCCTCCGATTTGTGGCGTGCGCCTTGATGTTGTCACACAAAGGGGAGGGACCTACAGTTTTACGCCGACTCCGAACGGCGATTGTATTTTTATGAGAAGCTTTTTCATGGCAAAGTACCCTCGGAGGTTTGCCATTGCCTGCCGAGGGGCGACCGCTGTTAAGAAAAAACCTTTTTTCTAAAATTTTTTTGCGATGTTGCTTTGGCCAGGGCTTGAACCCAGGCGTGCGGAGCGGAGCGCGCACTGCTTACCACTACACCACAGCGGCCACCATACATACATACACACACATATTTTTAATGCTTTAATGCGAGCGAGTCGTGCTTATATTCGTTGAAAATGCGAATCGCACTTATCCAAGAACTGCTTTTTAGTGGTAACTTTTAATTTTGACTTTCAGGCTATTTTTATTTATATGCATAAAGAAATCATTTCCATCACAAATTTATTTAGAAAATTATCGATGAAAGCCTGGTGACCACATCTAGGCGAATGCTCACTAAACCGTGGCAGTAGGTGAACTTCCTCAACCAGTCCAGAAGCATGTCTGGACAGGGTGCATACAGTTTATCGTTTTGATCGCCCGTCTGGCGACTGCAGTTTATATATTTTCGATCAAAGAATAATCGTTATTTTATGATTTTAATTTTTTCGAACAAAAAATCGTTATTTTGGATTTATATTTTTCGATCGTTTTTAACCGTTATAACGGAGACTGCTTTTTTATGACCGCTTTAAATCTTTTATGATCGAAAAAATAAAAATCATAAAAATGAGGATTAAATTTGGTCGAAAAAATAGAAATAAAATTTTAACGGTTAAATTATGATTTTTATTATAAAGATCATTACCGTTACGGTCCCTGGATAGAACTTACACAGAATATGAGACAATAGAACAAGATCAACAATCAAATATTAAAAATTAAAACAAAATGTAATTACAATTGAACTTAATTATAATCTTGAATTAAATTAAAGCTAAAGTAAATTAAATTAATTCACAATGTTTTTTTAGGTTAACATTTTTTTGTTATATTTTTATAGAAGTATTGTCAATGCTTTAACCAAAACCAAGTAAATTCAACTTTCAAACCTTATACAGAATTTAGAAAAATTACATTATTCATTACATTATACCCCTGTTTTTTTGTTTTAAAATAAAAATATATTTAGAGCGCTCAAAGTTTCCCATGTATTTTGTATGGGGAAAAAGACTTTTCGTAGAAATGGCATAGAATCCACGAAAATCAAAATTTTTAAATCTGAACCCCCTACTTCTCTTCAAAAGACTTCAGAGAATAATGCCCAATTTTTATTTCAACATTTTCTGAATGTGGAAAAATGGTAAGAAATACTTTTTAACGCTTATTTTTGTATTTTTGATTTTTTGGGATTTTTCGGAGACCCTAAAAAATAGTTAAAATTAAAAAAAGTTTAAATAAACAATTGGGCATTATTTTCTGAAGTCTTCTGAAGAGAAGCAGATTGAAAAATTTTAATTTTCATGGATTCTATTCCATTTCTACGAAAAGTATTTTTTCCCCATGCAAAATACATGGGAAATTTTGATAGGGGTATAATTTTTTCGGTATAGAACAATCCTAGGGGGTGAGGGCATTAAATTTATTTATTTTGGATCACCCTAATGTACATACATATACGCCAGGGATGCTAATCCAATCAATGATAACCGACTGACACAGAAATGTTTGCATTGTCAGTGCAATTATACTGAAATTCAAATAATCTTACCTAAAAAGCTTAGCCAGTATAGCTTTGCTCTGTAATAACATTACTTGTAGCTATTTTTCGTCTCCGATTAAAAAACGCATTAATCATTTCATGGACAATTTTCAAATTCTATTGTATTATCTGCTTTTATTAGCTGTTTGCTGTTAATTTGTTTTTTTTTGGTTTTTTTTTGGTCTTGCTGCTGAGAGTTCTTGGTTTGACTTTGCTATACAAATGTGTAAACAAAAAATCATACAAATTCCTATAAATATAAATAGATTAAAGCAATCAAATGTCAAGTTAAGTTCAGCTTCAAATTGTAAAATTTTACTAAAAGTAAATAACACCAGGTTCAAGCTCAATTCCGACATTTTTTGTTTGTTTTCTAGTTAGACCAGGTTAAGTGAGCAGCAGGTGTTGAAATGAACATGCATAGCGCTGCTTCTCTCATGGCTGTAAGCTCCGCTTGAAACACGCACAGACAAAACGAAAGCTTAACTCAAGTGACAGTTCCCTGGAATATACCAGGACAGAAACGAAATAATACGTTTAGTCTTTTTTTTTTTTGAATATATAAAATTGACGCTGCAAGTGTTTATATGTAACTATGTTAGGTTTTGTCTTTAAAATAAATACATACAAAGCTATGAGCGGTAAAAAGTAGACAGTGTTTGATGAACGGGAATATGGGCATACGTAGTTGAACAATCAAAAGTTGTAACAGGACTGGTATGTTCATATTTTAATATATGTATTTCGTTGTGTGCTTCTCCATTCAACAATGAAAGAAAAATGTAATTTCAAATGAAATCACTTAAGAGAAATGTAATTAGTTGACGTAGCTAAACTCTTTTCCCAGTGTACCTTCACAATAGGCATTTTTTCGATGTCGATACAATTATTTATCTGCAATAAACCAATAATACCAAAAGTATTTTTCGATGCGAAATTTCTAGTATTTTCGATTGGAACGAAAGCAAGAATGTGGCTCAATATAATTAATTTTTTTATGATTACATCTGAAATGTATGTAACTCGAAAATATCTAGTTGAAGAAGGTTAGGTTCGGTGAGGTTAGATGGGCTGCTTTTGTCAAAAATACATTCTACTCATTGCGACGCACTATGCTTCAGAAGCTCCTCAAAAGTAGCGAAAATTTACGGGCTTAAAGTTCTCAAATTGATTGAGTGGACTAGACTATCTTCCCTGCAGGAAATGGGACTAGCTTGTAGCTAACTATTAACTAACTAGCAGTCGACTAGTGGTAACTATTTATTAACTATTTCCTTTGGCCGTAACTAACTACTTTTGAAGGACGATGGCCCTAAAATAGTGAGAACTGGTTTCCTCTGCATTAGAGGTCAACTAACTTGTAGCTAACTACTTTTGGATATAAATTATCAATTAAAAAACGAAATTTTTAAATTTTTTATATTTTTATTTATTTACTTATTTTATTTAACCTTACATATTTGCTTATTTGTTTTCATGTTCTTTGTAGATGGTCTCATATTCGAATTCGATCTGACATAACATCAAAATGATAAAATAGAATTTCGACCTTTATTTTATTTGTCCTAAATACGAAAAAGAATCTGCGAAGTGCAGAAGAAAAGTGTATTGAAAGTAATTTTGAATGAGGATATTTAAATAGAAACTTGTAAAGAAAACAAACTCCCAATACCGTCTGCATGACTCCAGCACGACTTTACAACTAACTTGAAGTTAGTTTTCTCATAGCTAATTAGAAGTTAGTTATTTATCGGAATCCCGAAAAAAAGCTAACTAGATAGTTGGTTATTTTAAGCAATTGATAATTTTTTTCTGCAGGGTTATTACATATGTATATATGGCCAAATCTCCGGAACCGTGTCATTCAACGTTAAAAAAATTTAATTTTTAAATTGAACGCACAAAAATAAATTATACATCAACTTGTTCGAAATCAATTAAGGAAACAATAATTTCTTGCGTGATTCATTTTCTGTGAATGCTGAAAGAGTTACATATAAGAAAAAAGCGGTAAAAATAAATGAGGAAACTTTCCTATGCGGCCGACGGTTAAAGGGAGTGTGGGCTAAGGGGAAGTGGGCGTGGCACATCAAAATGATAATATAAAATTTCGATCTTCTTTTTATTTGTCCTGAATTCGAAAAATCATCTGTGAACTGCATGAAAAAAGTGCGTTCAAAGTATTTTTTGTATGAGGACATTTAAATAGAAACTTGTTTAAAGAGAGTAAACTCCTGATTACGTCTGCATGACTCCTGCATGACTTTACAACTCATTTTAAGTTGGTTTTGTCGTAGCTAATTAAAAGTGAGGTATTTATCGAAATCTCGCAAAAAAGCTAACTAAAAGTTAGTTATTTTTAACAATTTATTGAAAAGCTTCTAGCTCACTGTGCGACTCAGAAAAGAAGATTTCTGCAGATTTTACCCTACCTGCACTAAATTCATTCCAACCTTTTGCCGAATCCAGCTACCGCCCAGAAACCGGAGCACATTATTCGAACTCTTTCATCTCTCGGTACCTGGTAGCCATATGGCCAATAGTCCCATGTACCGTTAGTAGTGCTTTGAGAATTCATATGTTTGGTTTACGCTAAGTTCCTACGGGCACTGCCAATTACGTTTTCCGACCTCTCAATATCTTTTGCCAATTGCCCCCTTTACACGCCACATTCTTCATTCGATTTGGCAGTTCATAGTTGATTTTAATTTTTTGCGTTCATTTACTCTCTTTCTTTGTTTTGATTTTCACCACTGCGAAGTTTGAAAAAAACTTTTCGTAGGCTTCGATTCTGCAATTGAGTTAACATATAATTTTTTATTGACAAATATTATTCCCATATTTGCACTCTGCATTAAACAACTCCATCTTTACCTTCCTAGGCACTTCTAAATTTTGTTTTAAATGTTAATGGTCTAGTAAATGCATATTCACGTAGATACAACTTTATATTCATATTAAAACGTCAAAAAATTCATTCAACTCATTGCATTGCCTAAGACAATATTTTAGAGTCAACGATTTGTTATTATTTTAATTTTACACTTTTTTCAAATTTTATTTCACAAATGTTTCACCTCTCTTTTTCGTTGTATGTACATACATACATACATGTGTAGATATTTTAATGAAGGTTATGCCATTGACCTGAAATGCAAATAGATTTTCGTCAATTTGTTTTAACGCCTCGACGACGTCGACTTTTTGGTAAAACAATTTCAGTTTTTATTTATGTATCGCTGCAGCGGCGTCTGATGAATGCATTAGCTTGAAAAACGCACATCATGAAAAAAATAAAACAAAATGTGCATAAACAAAAGCATTTCCAAGCGGCATGCAACTTCCGCAAAAACGTGTGGTGGTCTACTTTTACTATTTGTGGCAACAATTTTGACCTTTCGTCGAATTGCATTCCAAGAAGTTGTCAATTCATTTCCGTACCACGAAAGGTCGCAATTAGTTTGGTTTCATAAATAAGATTAAAAATGCAAAGTTTTAAATAATTTTTTTTTCGACGGCATCGCTGATCTCATTATGAGCTACGTGTCAAGCAAACATGTTGTGTGTACCCGAAATGTTTGCACCAAACACGGCAATATAATCTTGCTCTTATGGAAACTGATAACACCCACATGCATCAAACCATCGAACCGATAGATAAGCGAGATAACAAAGAGCGTGAGTACAAACGTCTTTAAAAACGTAAACAGAGAGCGTTGCCGACATACCGAGCGACTGGTATTCAGTAACACTTTGCAATAATGAGACTTGAGAGCGTTGTTATCAAGTATATGAGTGTATGAGTGTGCAGACTGTAAAGTCATTCACCGCCACCGAAATGCGATTTCACTCAAAATCGCTCTGCGCATTTAATACGCTCTTCAAAAAACGAAGAAGAAAAGCACTCAAACATGTTGCGACCAAGTGTGAATCGAACACACTCAAACGCCTTAGAAAATTCTGAGCACAAAAACCGGCTTCAAAGCGCGCTTATCAGCGGCAATAGCGAGTATTTTTACTGGCGCACGCATGCTGTTTACCGCAGCATTTAAAGCTCAGCTTAGCGATCAAACCAGTCAACTGTTTAAGTGACTAACACATGAATGGTCAGAGTTGAGCGCTGCACGTTGCATCTCAGTCAACTTCATTTTTTTTTTTCATTTGCCCACTCGCTTTTCTGTCTGAGAAGTGAGCTTAGCCATCTGAGTTACCGCGCATGTAGATCGATATTTTTGCTCGCTGCACTCACGCGCTCTGTGTTGCTGGCATTTGTTGTATCCAGCTCGGGTTTCAGCTGTTCGATCGTATCATTTCGCAGCGCTGCGTATCGGTGCGCTTCACACACTTCGGTTTTGGCTTTGCTTTGTTTTAGTTTGGCTAGTACTTCGGCAAGAATGATTTTTGACTGGCTCAAACGCTTAACACGATCGTAGAGCGTACAACTTCGCATCGTCGATCGCTCGTTATTTCGAGAAGTTGGCTGTGAGCTCTGACGGTTATAAAAGTAGCAAGGACATACGTATGGGCCATTAGTCGAAATCTATTAACGCACAACGCGAAGTCGTCTTAACACGGCGTTGACGGGAGTTGAAGAATATTAAGAAATAAATTAATTAATACAAAGTTATAAGAAAATTATTCAAGCGCGCTTTACTGGCAAGTTAAATTAATCGAAGCGCATATAAAATAAAAGTTTAATAATTGTTAAAAAAAAACGGCGGTTTTAAAAGTTTTCAAAAAAATAAAAATTAAATGCACATTTAAAAAAAAACATCTACGCATAAAAAGTTTTTGAATGCGAAAGTTTTTTACAAAAATAAACAGTTTCTGAAAGTTGTAAATTAAAAAAAGTGTAGTTGAAAAATTAACAATTAAATTGACTGTTACACCAAATAAATTCTTGCTGAAAAATCCTACAAAATAAACTGTCAAAATGATTGCAGGCTCATATTTTATAAAATTGCTAACGGGACAATGCACAACCAACGATCTGCAGCACCTGTTGCTTGTCTTTTTTACGGTGCTCACATTGATTAGCTTCCTGCAGTGGCTGCTGAATGCCTATCGCGAGTTGCGCAAGTTGCCGCCGGGGCCGTGGGGCTTCCCCATTATCGGCTATCTGTTTTTCATGGGCAACGAGAAGCACACACGCTTCATGGAATTGGCCAAGCAATATGGCTCGCTCTTCTCGACACGCCTGGGCAATCAATTGACGGTAGTGATGAGTGATTACAAAATGATACGTGAATGTTTTAGGCGCGAGGAGTTCACCGGCAGGCCGGATACGCCATTCATGCAAACGCTTAACGGTTTTGGTGAGTAGACAAATGTTAAAAACCAAAAACAGAAAATTACTTGCGCTGCTAGAGAGTAGGAAAGTGTTTAGTGGGGCTTTAAAAAAAAATTATTTCTTTTCTTTCTTAGCTTAAAAAAGAGCATAAAAGACAAAAAAACAAACAGTTAAAGTTAGAAATGTGTATGTAAGTAAAAAATTAAAATTTTTTTTATTTAAAAATTTTTTGGGACCATTTTCTAAATTAGCTTTAAAAATTTGTCTGCACTTCAAACGCATTTTGTGAGAACAAAATTTATATTTAAAGGGCAGATAAATTACAAAAGCTATTTCGGAAATTTTAATTTTAAACAGCCAAACAACTTTGTAACTTTTCACTAAAGGGCTGTCTGCAGTTCTCAAGAAAACTCACACGAAATATTTTTCATTATTTCTGTTGCTTGAAAAAGTACTTTGCTGTTGCTGTAAATTTTCTTGAAGAAATAAATATTCGGCAATTTTCTTCTTGAGAGCTGCATTCTGATTTAAGAAATTTTGATAGAAGAAAATGCTTTATCTATTTACATACGAGCCAAAATTTCCAATAAAATTTAAAAATTGAAGATCGTCTACTTGTTATTTGCTTACCAGAATAAAAGTTTCAAAAATACGGAGCAAAAAGAGGGAATAAATTGGAATTTTTTTAGGAACGGCAAGAGTCAAAACGCGATTTCAACAAAACTAGCAATTTTAAATTTTTTATTTTTTTATATTTCTGGTATACGAATGGTCAAAAAAATATTTAACAGCGTTTCTATATTAGAGATTATTGCTTACAGAAGATTAAATCAAAAATATCCAAAATTTCTTTCATTCCGCTTTTTTATGCTAAGTAGGTACTTGCTCGAAAATTCCATTCACTAAATTTCTAAATTTTTTTCACCACAATCATTTCTATGCGCATTAATTTCAAATCGCTTTTTGAAATTCGATCAAATGTCGCTTTAATTAAATTTTCACGCAGCCCTTAAATGATTAAAAACAAAAAGAAGTTCGCACGAAGTCAATAACTAGTTAAAATAGAATGCGCTCTTTAGCTGTCCTTTTTACTTTATTGCCGTCGAAGGTAAAAAAAGCCGAAAAAACTCGGTACTTCTATTAAGAATGAAACGAAAAAACTATACAGCTAACAAAAAACTGCGAACAATTGCTAGTACAAAATCGCGAATCCGTTAAAAAAAAATAAAAATAAAAAATGATTATAGAACAAACAACAAACAATAATATAAACAAAATTTTGCAAAAAAAAATTCAAAAAAAGTACATATTAAATCGCAGCTAAGAAAAATGAACAGCGAAATTCACACCTTTTGAAATGCATACATACATACATATGTAAGTTGATATGGAAATCGAAAGCATAAACAAGTGATAAACAAGCAAGAACAATACGAATTGTGAGAGCCGAAGGAAAAAAATGCAAAAGTAGCATGAAAAATAAACCAAACAAAACAGCAGTTTATGTTTTGAGATTTTTTTTATTTTAATATTTTTTTTTTTTTCATTTACTCGCTTTCAACAGCCAGCCATTCGATTTCAGTAATTTTTCTTTTTTTTTAATATTTCTTCCACTTTGCGACGATCACGTTTTCTTAACGCTGCGTTTTACGCGCGATTTAAAAAAGCATTGAATTCTTTTTTCAGCCGTTAAAGTAACTTAATGTCCATACTAAACACCGCGTTTCTTCCGCTATACATTATTACTAGATACATATAAGCTGGCGCTGGTGTGTGTTTGATATTATTGCGAATCCCTTTTTGGTATTTTATCGCGCAGACTTCACAAACCAGCAGCGTTATTTACTGTCATTCTTCATGGAATTTCCCAATTTCAGCACAGACAAATTTATGTACGTACATATGTATCTATGTACACCGATTTTTATTTCAATTTTTATTTTTATTAACTCCCTTTATTGCCTTTTTCACACTTTTATTTCACTCACAAATTGGTCTTATCGCGCGTGTAAATCCCCTGTGCTTTCAAACAAAGTCTGCAATCTTAAGTACTCTGCGTGTAAGCATCACAAAGTAGCACAACTAGCGATCCCCGGCGTCGCCTTCACCCATTGCAGCCAGCAATTTCCACTTGCTGCGAAGTAGTTCCGTTTAACCGTTTGCTGTCTTCGCTTTAGCCATAATCTTTATGTTGCATTTATTTTTACTTATTTTTATCTTTATTTGTTTTTGCTTGAATTTTATCACTTCTTACTCGCCTTAAGACTACCTCAACTACAGCAAAGATGCGTAAAAGGCTTTGGTGTGTGAGTGTTTTTTTTTTTGATAAGCCGCAGAGCATTATTTGGCAATATCGAGCGGTAAAAAATGACAAAAATTGGTAGGCACTTAAAAATTTTTAATATTTTTTCTGCTTTTTCTTCGCATTTTTTTATTATTTTAATTTGTTTGTCAACAAATTGTTATTGTTGTATAATGCAATTAAGTTGCGAAAAATTCCCACGAGAAGTGTAAAAAATTCCATTTTCTCTCTGATAAAAGTGTTTTTTTTCTGTTTGGAATTTAATTGAAATTTCACCGCCACAAAGGAAAGGAGGTTGGTTAGTGTAGAGCAAAAGAAGTTGAGGTGACTCAAAGGAGGGCCATTCCCGTTTAAATGCGCTTTTATAGTATGCTGGCGCGTATAGCAGTTTTTAAAAAATGCAAAAAATTACATATTAAAAAATTGGAGTTTGTAGGAAAAAATTTCAAAATGTCCATTTTTAAGATACAATAGTTTCACTCGTACTCGTATAACTACTTGCTGATTTACATTCTTCAAAAAAAAAATCTGTTTGACCAATTTCATTTTTACATTTCTCTCCTTACAGGAATCATCAATAGCACCGGTAAACTGTGGAAGGATCAGCGTCGCTTTTTGCATGAAAAACTACGCCAATTCGGCATGACATATATGGGAAATGGAAAGCATGTAATGGAGAAGCGTATTATGGTAAGTGTCTATAGCTTTCAAACTTAAAAATTATAGTCTAAAATGCTAAATTTGTGAAGAAAAACAATGCTTGTAAAGTTATCAGTAAACATACATATGCATTTCACATGTCAAGCGCAACAAATTCCAGAAATTTCATACACCCTAAAATTTATACACTCGTAAAGTATTGTATTTCTGCCTACTTTTTCATTGAAGTAAAGTTTTTTCTTCAAGAAAGAGCAATTTTAAAATATACTGTCTATCAAGTTCCACATTTTTCGCACATACCAGTGCTAAACTTTCGTACACAAAACTAGCTTCAAATTCAAATAATGTCCCCTTACATCATTTTTAAATACGATCCACTTACCATCCAAACCAGTTCTACGCAACTTTTTATTTGATTTTCATGCATCAAGCAAAAAATTTAAATTTTCTAATGTCATTAGGATTACTTCGGTTAAAAAACGCTAAAATACGTAAGTTCTGAACAACGTCAACATGTGAAAAAGTCCGCTTTTGCCTATTTTTCCATCAAAATTTTGGTTTTTTTCAATAAAAAATAATTATTTTTAAATTTGCCGTCCTCCAAATTCCACAAAACTAGCTTGAAATTCGAAAAGCTTCACATTTAATAATTTTCGCATACGGTCCACTTACCATCCCAACACGTTCCATACTATCTACGCTACTTTAAACGTTTACTCTTACCATTTTTTTCTAATTTTCCATTTTTTAAGCATATCAAAGTTTCCAAATGTCTGTAACATAACTTAATTTAAAAATTCACAAAAATATATTCTAGACAATGTACACTCGTGCAAAGGTCTGTTATGTCTCTTTTTTCATAAAATTTTTTTTTTTTTTTCAACAAAATTTATTTTAATATTTCCGTTCCAACAAGATCCACGCGCTGTAGACACAGCAGTGCTAATTTTTCATACTCAAAATTAACTTTAAATTAAATATACTCCATATTTCATCATTTTCAAATGCGATCCACTTACCATCCACACATGTTCCACACATTCTACTGCAGCTGCTTTTAACATTCGCTCTTCCAACATTTTCTAATTTCTATTTCCGTTCTTTCTCTTTAATTTTCGCCCATCACAGACCGAGGTGCACGAATACATTCACAATTTACGCGTCTCCGAAGGTCAACCCATGGATATGGCGCCCGCCATCAGTGTAGCCGTTAGCAATGTCATTTGCAATATCATGATGTCCGTTCGCTTCTCCATTGATGATCCGAAATTTCGTCGTTTCAATTTTCTCATCGAAGAGGGTATGCGTTTGTTTGGTGAAATACACACAGTCGACTACATACCCACCGTACAGTATTTCCCCTCAATTTTAACTGCCAAAACGAAAATCGCTAAAAATCGCGAAGAGATGCAGAAATTCTATCGCGATGTCATCGATGATCACAAAAAGAGCTTTGATCCTTCGAATATACGTGATTTAGTTGATTTCTATTTGGTGGAGATTGAGAAGGCGAAAGCAGAGGGGCGTGACGAAGAGCTGTTCGATGGCAAAAATCATGGTGAGTATTTATATGTGGTGTGTGGTAAAACAAAAAAAAAGGAGATATTGCCCCACAACTCATCACCTACCAATTTGCTTGCATTTCTAATCAAATCATTTGCTTTTGCCTTTTCCTCTACTCGCCACAGACGAACAAATCGTTCAAGTCGTAATCGATCTCTTCTCTGCCGGCATGGAAACGATCAAAACCACTTTGCTCTGGATTAATGTGTTCATGCTGCGCAATCCCGATGCGATGAGACGCGTACAAGAGGAGCTCGATCAGGTTGTCGGACGTCATCGGTTGCCCTCCATTGAGGATTTGCAATTTTTGCCAGTGACCGAATCGACAATTTTGGAATCGATGCGCCGCTCATCCATTGTGCCGCTCGCGACCACACACTCGCCAACAAGGTAGGTTTTTTTTGCGGTCCCCATAAACGATTAAACATGTTACTATAATATATAGTTGGTAGAAAAACTACGAGTACATGTGTACATATATAAATATATGTATGTACATATGTAAGTGCAAGCAGCTATCAAGTGATAAATGTTGGTTAGCGGCATTGTTGTTGTTTGACATTGTTGTTGTTTGACATTGCTGCCAAAACGAGCGCAAGTAACACATATACGCGCATTTATGCGGTTTAGTTGGAGTATGTTTGTATGTATGTATTTTATAGAGGCGCGTAATGTCTGTAAATGTCAAGTGGTTGAGTTACTATCGCAACTTTGTTGCCGTTTTATTATATTTATTTACGGTAATGACCGGTTGTGCTGCCTATTTACAAATGTTGTTCTTCTTGTTGTTGTTGCTATCATTGCAGCGTGTTATTTAGCAGGCGGAATATCGCGCGCTCCACCGCGTCCATTTTTCATGCATTGCAATTCATTCATTCATAAAAGCATGAAACGGCGACTACAACAATAAACAATTGTTCAACAAGTTCGTACATTTGTATGTATATACTATACTTACTATGTATGTGCATAGACATGAGCTTCAATCATGATAAAAAGCACAGAAGGCATAGTGGAGTATTCCATTCATAAAACGATGGGCGAAAATTTGCAATTGACTTGGCGATAATGAGAAAAATTTTGAAAAATTTGTTTTTTTTTGGTTCATTATTTTCAATTTCTTTGATTCTGATAAATTGTTTCTACAATGTAACTAAAAATTCTTTAAATAGTTTACATCAGCATCGAATTTTTTCGCTCTCAAATTTTCCCCACCAATTTTTTTCTAATGCCCCACCGCATAAACATCAGCGCGCGAGTTCAATGCCCTAAGCAAGCTATCTACGCATTTTTCATTGTTACACACACGGCAATCAACCGTCAAATTGATACGTTGACATGCACATCAAAGCCTTTGCGGGCATGCAAGGGCGCGCACGCACTCACACCCACAAACAAGCAAGCGCATCTACAAACATGCAGCTGTCAACGAGTGCATCCTTTTATATAAAGTGCTTGACACTTGCGTGCGTCAATATATATTTGTAATCTACGCCGTAATCTACGCGCCAATTGCAATGCAATCAGAGCCCCTTACACACACATACATATACATATGTATGTTAGCACACCTATATATTCATACAAGCACGCGCGCTCATTTGGGTGGGCCAGCGGGCGGAAGAACACGCGCGCAATCTACGCACACAGGCTGCTACGCGATGCGTAGTTTGGCCCAGTTTCGCACGGCGCATTGCTGATTAAAAAACGCGCGCGCCACAGCACTGTTGTTGTCATCAGCGGCAGCAGCATTGGCTGCGCCACCAGCAATAGCGACTTAAGCAAATATACATAGTGCAAATAGCGCATCAACGCTAACTGCTGCTGCCATTCGGCACTCCACTGCGACTTGTTGCTCGCACACTTGCCCGCGTTCACGGCTGACAGCGGCGCGTTAGGCAAGCCAGCTGCTGGGAACGTGCCAGTTACTGTTGCTACATATTGTTTACATAAATAGTAAAGCATATTTATAAAAAAAATTTAATAAATATATATACATACATACAGATATGTACACATAAATGCCATCAAAAATGCATGTGTACGTCAGAGTTTGCCGTATGGCGCGTTAACGACAGCGCTGCCATCACCAGAGGGGCACAACTTGCACCTGATAAGCGCTTACCAAGTGTGTGGCAATCAAAAAGTCAGCAATTGCGCAGCATCACTGATCACACATACTTACTTATACATATGGGTATACACATAAATGCTTATGAATTGTGTGATTGTTTGAAGGTGTGTGTGTGTGTGCCTTTGCGTACATTCGCATGCATTTTATGATCTTCACTTGCCGTCACGGACGGGCATTTACTGCAGTTTTCAATTGAAATGCAACTAGAAGTTCTACGAAACGCATTTATTTATATGATTTATTTTATTTGAAAATATGAATTCTGAATTCATTTTAAATGTGCAAATGTGTAGGTACAATGCGCTTTTGGTGCGATCAGCAACCTTTGATTAAATCATCTATTATATATGCTAAGTGCTTTGAAAACATACTTATATATGTACATAGATATGTATGTACTTTTCCCAACGACTTCCTAGCAACATTGTTTAATGACCTTCAAAGCATCTAATCGCCAACGACAACGCCTCTTAAAAACCAACTAAAACGCACTAATTTGCAGACTTACAAAATAATATTTGACTAGACTTTCACAATCCCAGCTAAACAATTAATTTTCTCCTCTTTTTTTTTCATTTTCCAGAGATGTCGAAATTAATGGTTACAAAATCCCTGCCGGTTCGCACGTCATTCCACTCATCAACAGCGTACACATGGATCCCAATCTCTGGGAGAAACCCGAAGAATTCAATCCACGTCGCTTCCTTGACGCCGAAGGTAAGGTGCGCAAACCCGAATATTTCATCCCCTTCGGCGTGGGTCGCCGCATGTGCCTTGGCGATGTGTTGGCACGCATGGAGCTCTTCCTCTTCTTCTCCTCATTCATGCATTGCTTCCATATAACATTGCCCGAAGGTCAACCGCTGCCCAGCTTGAAGGGTAATGTGGGCGCCACTATTACACCCGAAGCATTCAAGGTGTGCCTAACGCCACGACCGCTGATCCTGAACACACACACTGTGGAACCACATCATATGCGGAATGTAGGCGCGAATTAAGTGACCCTAACAATCACCGATTGGAAAGAGTGCGCCTGCAGTTGTGGGAATGGGAAGGTGATAAGACAGTGGTGAATAGCGTATGCGCGTAGCAGCGCGCGTTACCATGGCATCGCGCATTGCTGCTAAAATATGCGAGCACGAAAGTGAGATAGCTTAAAAAAGCATACGCGAGTGCATGCGTGGCGCATAAGTTGAGATTCGTTTCCAGAGCACGGTTTTGTTCCTAATTGACGACAGTCGATAAAGCCAACAAACTTTTTAAATTACAACAAGCTAAACGATTAAGTAAACTGTAATTTGACAGTAGATAGTATACCGATGGAGAGCGAGCAGAACAACGAAGAATGAAGTTTAGATATTTTTCAAGCTTTGTAGGAGAAAGAGAGAGAGAGAGAAAGAGAGTAAGGACAAAGCGGAGAAAAGTACCACGTTTTATAGTTTTCTTCAATATATTCAAACTTTATAGTATTTTTATTTAAACATTTAATGCTACTTAAGTGGCACTTAAGTGACAGTTAAGTAATTTTAATAACTTGTATTACCACTTACAGTGCTCATAAGCTTGAAAGCGCATAGAACTTAGCGCATATGTATGTACAATCACTTTGGCAACAGCTTTGTAAATGCTTCTGTTTCAGTTAAGCATTCACTTAAGCTGCTTTGAGATGGAAGTACATACACATATATGCGCTAATATATATTTATTTATGTATGCATTGAAGCCGCTAGCCAGAAATCAGCCAATTAATTTTTGTCAACATGTTCTATTCTAGCACCCCCAAGAAGCTGTGTTCAGTAAATTTATGCATTTATATTTTGTATAAATTATTCATTAGTGTATACGTATTTTGCACACATAGAGAGACACATACATACACACATTTGTACGTATATTTTTAAGATTCATAGGTAATTAATTTAAGTCAACTGTGGTTTAGTTTTATACTCCATGTAGAAGTAGAAACTAGTTAAGAATTACAAGCTTACGTTGAAGTGCGAAATATATTTATGTATGAGTGGAAATTCGTGCGCAAATTAAAAAATATAAATATGAAAACTATTTCACTTAACAAAAAATGTTTTTTTAATTTTGAAAAAATTCACTTAATGCCAATTTGTATTTTAGCTTTGCACAGACATTCAATCATTGGCCTTATTTAAGCGACATACTCACTCGTACAACGAAATTTACAAAATACTTATAGAATCAATGCAGATATGCGCCCAACTTAGCTTGTAATGATACATTCTACAAACATAAACACATAAAAAAATTTCTTTGTATGTGCAAACATAATATGCAAGCTTTTAATGTATTAATTTTTTTTCACAATTAATTTGTATGTATACGTATTAGTAAATACTTTGTTTTTGTTACATTTCTATTCATTTGTAAATACCATTTTACACACATAAACATACATGTAAGTAAACTCATTGTCATGATTATTATAATTTTTTTTTTGAATAAAAAATAATTTTTATGTACTATGTATTTATACCTACATAAGTTTTGAAAAATACAAAAAATAATTCACACACAAACATTATGAAAAGAATTTACATAAAAACTACATACATTAAAGAAAAAAAGAAAATCCTATTTAAATTGTGTTTGATTTGATATCCTTCTTCACTGTGACATCTTTGTACATTCCGAGGTCGTCGGTGGCTAGAAAATCCTTCTGTTTTCGCACAGGCTTTGCAGTTATTTCGTGGTAGAATGGCACCAATGTTATGCCAGTCTCACCGCGGTAGCTAATATCTTCATATTCGAGCTTCAATTTTATGTGAAAGTTGCGTATTATATGTGCGGCAAAGAGGTAAAGTATCATGCGTGCCAATTCGTCACCGGGGCACATGCGCTTTCCTGTTGGAAAAAAGAAAACGAAGGAGAGAGAAAGACATCAATGGAGACACTCCACAAATAATTAAAGAGCGAACGCTGTCAAAAAAAAATATAATGATATTCAGCTAGGCATCAAAGTGATATCAAGCCTATAAGCCTGATCCGCCGTGCTGACTTTGTTATCAGGGCACTAAATATCTTCCTATTTCTTTCATTTCATATACATATGTACATTAGGGTGCACCACTCTCCATACAAAAAAAAATCGGTTCTGTTTTTCCATCGGAATTATAAAATTTATTTTATTTTAAGACTACCACCAAAATATTTCGGAAAAATATTAAGATGTACGTTAGCTGGACCGATTTATAAATAAAATTAAATTTTAAAAATATTTTCTCCAAAAAATCTCCTCAGATGGTAGAAGAGTTCAACCCGAACAGGTTTGTATATAAGTTTTTTTAAATTTCATCAACAGTAGAAAAATCGCAACTTCCTTTGGTAATGCACCCTAATGTACATATTCAAAAAACTAAATGAAATTTAGAAAAATATTCAAAATTTATTCAACACGTATTTGTCCTCATTGCCAAAGAAACGTATTAAATTAGCTTAGGAAATGCTTTCACGACTGTTTTAAAGTTGACAATGGATCACTAAAGGCTGTGTCAGATAAAACTTTTGCTTCGCATTGCGTGACAGTTTCTCTTTGACAGCTAATATGAAATGCATGAAAATACATGAAGCATGTCACTTACATCGTTCTAGCTTCAGCTTCAGCGAAAGGCGAAAATATGTCATACTCCCATTTCTTTCTGCGCTTCATGCAGAAACATAAAAACTAACAAAACTACTGGTACTATTTCTACAAAAAAATATACTAAATTCATTTGCAATTTTCACGAGTAATCAAACAATGTGAAAGTGTTTTCGAGGCGTTCATTAAGGCTCTGCCATTTACAGCTTTTGCGTCGCTTTGGCGTTGCTTTTACTTGTCAGCAATGCAAGTAGCGCAAGTGTTTGCTACATTGAAAACATTGACAGCGAATACTTTTTAAATTTTTCATTTTTCATTTCGTTGTCTCGAAACTTAATCGATTTTTCGTGAGCTAATTTTGTGTATTTATTTATTTACATATTTGTGAATATCTGCTTTAAGTAGTTGTCAACGCACGCTAGAAAATTGGAGTTTACAAACCTTCGCGTTGAATTGGATATGTCAACAGCTTCATGTAACCCAATGTATTTATCTCAGCTGTCAATCCGAAGTAAACGCCAAACTAACACGAAAGCTGTATAAGGCACGGCCCTTATGACATAGTACCTTTTGCGTTATGCGCTTTACAGGCAAAGTTGGAAATGTCACGCGCAGCCACAATTCTTTTCATACCTTTCTTTGGTCCGATGTGTAAGTACCAGAATAAGAAGAGATAGGCCCATAAAAATATATACTTATATGATCAGAACGTCGAGCTGAGTCGATTTTATCATGTCCGTCTTGGGGGGGGGGGGGGGGGGGGGGGGGGGGGGGGGGGGGGGGGGGGGGGGGGGGGGGGGGGGGGGGGGGGGGG
>JAPVRG010152145.1:0-11777 GCA_029783565.1 Rhagoletis cerasi | reverse complement strand
TAGTGTTTGGCACATGTCTACGCATTCCAGGGGAATTTTTTTGTCTCAGAAGATATGCCAGCAGATCCTCAGATCTTTCTCGAGAAGTTTCGAGAGCACATCAGAGGCCTGCGACCCACGCCGACGGCCCATCACACAAAATCTCGGATGTTCATCCTGAAAAACTTGTACTCTTGCTCACACGTGTTCCTCCGCATTGATGCAGTCAAACGGCCATTGGAGCCGCCTTACTCTGGCCCTCACAAAGTTCTAGAACGAATAGATGACTACGTGTTCAAAATCAACGTTGACGGGGTGGAAAAAGTTGTGTCAGTGGACAGGCTCAAGCCAGCGTACACAGCAAAGGACGACTCTGGGGTTCACCGAAATGAGCGAATTGAGGAACCGGACCCATCTCCATCTCAACCACGGGCTGGATTCATGGACGCGCCTCTTCGCACTTATTCCAGGAGAGATAAGACTGTTTCGTTTCCTTCGCAATCCACGAAGGTCACTGGGGGGAGAGTGGATGTGGCAACTCCGTCACCAGCTGTCCGCATATCCACCGCAGAGCGGCGCGGCGATCGCTGTCAAAAGGCTTCTCTCTCTGGTCGCCGTGCACGAAAACAAACGTTATTACCAAAGCCGCTATTCTAACGCTACACGTCTGGCTTACTTTTTAGTCGGAATTTTCCAGAATATTAAATTGTCTACTACTGATTCGAACTCGTGCTACAGTAAACATATATTGAACTAATAGAATAAATAATATTAATATTGTTGGTAATCGTGGTGTTCAATCATTGGGGTAGTTTTGCATTGACCATAATATTAAGTATATTCTACACAAAAATCATGCTTTTTTTGCGTTACAAATTCGTTTAAAAGCAATATTAACAAAAATATAATGATGGAAAAAAATGTCGCCTGCGGCATGTCCCGTGCGACAGTGATAAAAATGAAATTAAAAAAAGAAGTATAAATTATTTTTGGGTTAAATCAAAACCAGTTTTTAGAGACATCAATGCACACCATTCTGAAATTAGTCCAGTTGAAATATTGCCCCAGGTTTCGCTGAAATTGTCGTTTCAATTGTTGGCCGCGAAAACCACTTCTGTTTTTGTCGCGTGCGAATGCCTTGGTTTTTTGCAGTTATCTTGAAAGCGAAAAGTTTACTAAAATCAACTTTAGCACCAATTATAGGGTTAACTCAGAGCTATAAGTTAATCCTATTGTCAAAATAAAAAAAGCGTTTTAGATTATGGGTTTTTTCAGATTGAATATGTACGGTGGTCACGTTCGACATGATGGAAACGCCCATATGCAGATCAGTTTATAAGGCACTTTACATATAGATTGTTATATAACGCATGAACAAAATCTATTTTTATATGGAAGAAAATACACAAAACCCTCGACGAAAAAAGTTCTCAAAAATCAACAGTAATTTTTTGCACTTTATTTTACTTAAAATTTTTGTAAGAAATCGAATTGAAAATTTTAAAGTTACGATAATGATTTCTTGGTATTTCTGGCGTTTTCCCGAGTTCTGTGTGAAATTGGAAAAAAATTCTTGTGGTTTTTGAATAAACTATATTTGGTTAGGGTTATACATATATGATATATGATTTCCTTAACAGGATTAAGGTTTTTTTGTGTCGTTATTCAAGAGAACCATCGATATTTATCTACATACAACGCAATAATGCGCATAATATATATTTTCAGTACAGGAACAGACCTAATGTGTCCATTTCTACGCAGTGTTGACATTTTTGACATTTACTTGCAGCATATGTCAAAATTTACTGTCTTTGAAATTTCGTTGCCAGTAGCCTTGCAAGTAGCTCTGCAAGTTCGAAAACGTAAGTATGTTAGATTAAAAATGTGAATATATTGAGTTTTTCGGTCAGCCAGTTATAAGGAATTATTAGGTAAAAATTGTAGAGAATTTTGTGGGGAAAAATTTTAATAAGCGTAGGGAAAAGTAGGGAGTTTTTTTTGGTGAGTGGGGATTTTCCAGAAAAGTATGTACCATCACTGGGTGGACATTGTTTCGGTGGCCGCAATATGGTATTGCTGCTGCTGCTTTTGTTGCTGTGGCGGCAGATGTGGTGCAATGTGAAGTGTCATACTCTAATGTATAGTTTTCTGTTCCCTTTCACTTTCTACGTATGTATGCATGTGCACATTAGAGGTTTACGCCACCAAGCCAGGCCGCCGTCGCCGTGTTACGAAAACATCGGCGCGGCGGCGGCGTTCGGTGCCCAGGGTTTAATGTACAAAATTTTCCTGATATAAACTATACTACAGAATTATTCACATCCTAATTTTTTTACAATACAAGCTAGACTTTTTCGTTAATTTTTTTTTTATAATTATAATTCGTACTCTAACAAAAACCACATAGAAAAATCCAACAAATTTTCACCAAAATGCAAACTTTTTAGAAAAATTCTAAGTATGCCGTTTTATAGCCCATTACATTTTATTTTTACGCATTTTCTTCCGCACAAAGTATATTCGAAAATTTTGTATATGGAAGAAAATGCACAACGGCAGCAAAGAAAAAAATTTCAAAAATCAACGAGATTTTTAGCAAATTCAAACTTGAACTTTACTATACTACAATTTAGTGCCATTTTCACAGTCGGAAGTTAACTCACATTCGGCAGTTAACTATAGATTTTCAGTACAAAAATGGGCTTATAACATTTTAATTCTAGTAGGAATTAAAAATATTTAAATATAAAACAAATTCAAGAACGAATTTAATAGAATTCGTAGAAGCTCCCGCTTCAAAGGTCTTATTAAAACGAGACTTTCATGCGCACCCTATTACAATCCTCTTCTCACAATCTCCAATTTGTTCACTTATATAAAATAAATAATGGCAAACCTACTCAACAATATACAGTCCACTAGCGCGCACCCGAATTTCTTGCATCTGTTTCGTTTTCAATAATTATTGCACTATTACGATATTCAAGATTTTACATATTATTATGAAATAAAATATTGATCCTTTTCCCTCAAACAGAATTTTAATTTGATTTAGAGTAGCGAATGCCTAACGCTGACGAGATGATATGATAGGATTAGTATCTTCATGGTTTCTTATGCTCTTTGGAATCTGTCCCGCCGCTGCCGATTCTTTTAAATTTGGCGACGCCGCCGCCGCAAAGCCTATCGGCGTAAACCTCTAGTGCACATTTACAGACTTGGCCATAAGTATTAGGCACCTAAAAACAACCAAAATGAAACCCCAACATATAATGATTTTTTCGTTTTTCAAAGTGAAGTATGGGTTATTTATTAATAAATTATTAAAGTATTATGAAATTATTAAGAAAAACATTAATATTTGGTCAGCCCACACTTTGATTATCAGAGTTTTCGTAAATTGTTTAAGGTATGCATATCCATAAAAATTGCTCTAACTGGAGATGGAACCTGGGTCCTACTGAGTTGTAGAACACAGTTCTGACCAGTCGGCTATCGCAGGCAACAAACTTGTTTGCTTCGTTTTCTTTTCGAAATAGAGCTGTTATGTGTGCTGTGTGTTGTCATCGAAAGTGCCCCTGAACCGCATTAAGTTTAAAAATCAGCTGCAGTACTTAATATTAATTCCCGAGATATATGATTCCGAATTAACAAGTTGATCCGGTTCAAAGCTGCCGCCTGTCTATGCTGTAAGAAAGCTAAAATTGCTTTTGGTATATGGTTGCAGTTTACGGTACATTCACTGCATGAATCATGCCCATACAAAGGTATGCATAAACATACATTCTTGCATTCTTCGGTAGTTATATCTACAAACATGTATGAAAATATATGGTATACATACATACATACACACATACCATATGCTAAATATTTTGCAGTAAAATCTGCGGGGCACCAACGATGACCAACTTATATGCATACTTGTATACATACATATGTATATACAATATGGCAGAATGTGCTGGTAAAAATATCTCTTAGATCTTAATAAAGATCAACATTTATTAAGTCAAATCAGTACATCGTAAGCCACTATGCATTTCGTCCATCCCAATCACACTCATCTCATATTACACTAGTTTGCAATAACCTTGCCCTTGAAGAGTGTTTTTGTGGATATAACTAACTTTAACTGTCCTTTCTTTAGTGCGTGGATTTAGATTAATTTTTATAGAAACTCTTATGTGGATTAGCAGAAAATCCCATTTAATCGTTTACCTGTATCTGAACGCGTCGGTTATTCATTCAACTTCAGCAACCAAAGGTAAAAGGTTTTGTCATTAGTTTATGAGAATATAATGATTTACAGGTGTACTCGATTACAAGTAGCCGGTCATTTATGCTCAAGAGGTATGAAATGAGTTAGACCACTTTCAAAATTGTGGGCACGTATGTACTACATTGGGGTACCAATTTACAAATTTTGGGCGAGTTAATAATCGTCTAAATCGGCATTTAAAATAGAAAAGTTATTGGAAAATTTTTTTACATCAACAAATCGGGGTTTCACAAAGTTTATTGCAATAATTACAGCGTAATTTCACATACATACATATATCTCAAATAGTTCAACCACAAAGTATATAGTAGCAGTTGGATGGTATGAATCAGCTGAAAATATATTGAGCTGTTTTGAAATTAGTGATTTTAAGACAATCACCTTTATTCTGATTGTTGTTAGTCGCTCTCTCCGACAGTCCTTCGTTTAGTTAAGTCGTGAAAAAAACATTAACGATAAATTTTGACACGTTTTCAATACTTTTTCATTTCGAAAGGATAGTAGGAATATTAATTTTTAGTAGATTATGTCATTGGTTGCCTCATAACGCCAATGAAAATCTCAATTTTCGTCGAACAGGACAGTCGACCGACAATCGTAATAGTGATATAACTTTTGTTTTTCTCATGACTTTAGAAATCTTACCTCTTAATATTTTTAGCGAAGCCTTTAACTTTTGTGGTTTTATTTTTTAAGGTAACATTTGAGTAATAATTTTTGCGCAAAACATAATCAAATATTTTTTACTTTTAAATCAGTAATGAAAAAAATGAAATGATTCATGATTTTTCTGATATTATTTTGGGCTTTCCATTTTCTCTGGGTTTTTCTGAATATTTCCGGGATCATGAAATGGTTCGTTAGTTTTAAGTTTTCCCCCCATTTTCTCCTGATTTTTCGAGATTCTGTACCCAGTTGGGTAGTTTTGTCATAATTTTTAAAGCAAAGATTTGAATGTATCGCTAAACCTGGGGAATATTTAGACAAAACTACCCAACTGGGTACAGAATTCCAAGTTTACATATACATATAATTATTAACAAAGATAAATTGTACTGGCAAAAAACGCAAGATCTTATCTTGTACGCAGTTTGATCTTACACATTTTTACCAGATTTTATTTGAATCGATCCTGTACTCTGATCCCAGTTTTACGGGATTTAGTCCTAAAACTATGAATCAGGGTTTAAAATTCTAATTTATTCAATAACTATGATCAGCAGGCAATTCTCTTTCTTAATATTCTTAATTATTAAATAATAATCTTAAATAATTACTGAAAAATTGTAGATGAGCTGTATACAAAAGCGAAATTTGTAACTAATACTTATGCGTATTAATGCACACGTGCCCATTTGTTGATTGAGATTCTAAAAAAAAAAAACATACAATCCTCCTACATACGCTTGCAACTATTGTATTTCGTTCGAGTTATCTACCTTTTTTTAACTGGAACGCGCTATTTTAGTTAGCATCGTGCAAATAATAAGACGTACAAATATTTATATCGCAACAATATCACTATCATAAAGAAAGATGAAGGAAATATGTGCATGAATATCTTGCGATAATATTGTACACACAAATGTATTTATTTACCTACAGACATACATATGTAACTTCTTAACGCGTAGAATTTGCTGTCTCAGTTTGCAAATACTGACACATATATACGAATACCTATATGCCTAGAATGTAGGTGCATACATCAAGTTCACAAACAGAGCAAAATTGGATCAGTCTCCATGAGGCTCAATTGGCCATTAATTTGCCAGTATTTGCCTAACAAACTTGAGCTCCGCATTTCGAAACTCATTGGGTGACATTTTTTGTATTTTTAAAAGGCAAATACATAGTCTCATTTCATGCCCTTACGGGTTTAAAAAAATATAATTATTATACGTTCATGCTCTTTTTTGCTAGGCACAGTTATTTCCTTATAAAAAGATCGGAAATCGCATTTTCCTTTGCAACGCATCCCACAGCCAACCCGCACTGATCGCATTTCTAGGAAGCCTATTATTTTTGCATTGAAATACTTGAAAAAAATAAATAAAGATTTATTTATGAATCTAAGTTTGCTCTCATGACGTCAAAGTTACTTATGTACTTACGTATAGTATGTTCATGAAAACCGTGTTAGCTAAATGAAGTACTAAAATAAATCTTTACGATCAAAAGCAGATTTTTACATGAAAAATTATAAAATTACACAGGTTTCTATATGTATAAATATACTTGTCTAGCTATGGAATTTACAATGTAAACAAAAAATTATTAGCCGCAATATGTATAATAAATTCCACTAACACATTTGCATGAAAAAATAAACATATGTATACGTACATTTTATGTACATACATACATCCATACATACGCCAGTGACTACGACTGCTCGAAATAAAAGCCAAGCCAACGACGACACCCAGTCTGCTGTGAATAAATACTGGCGTGATAACGCGACGGATAGGTTATGTGGAGCTAAAATACACACATAAAAATGCGCATATATTATGTACGTATGTATGTACACATATGTAATTATATCCACCTTAATAACGTAGTCAGTGGCTGCTTCGTACAAGCTACCTGAGTTAATTGGACTTGATGGCTAACTGGGTGGTAAGACAAAGTTGTTTCAATGGCTTTTAGGTGTTTGCTCGTCTCTTTGCCGGTCCACTTGGTTGACACAATGACTATGTAATCACTTGTTATATGTATAAATGGTGTAATTAAAGTTCATATACGTATACCTATGTATGTACACAAGTATGTAAATACATACTAAAATGCTGTTGCTGTTAATGTTGATTGCTGTTTTTTTTTAATTGCTAACTTCCAGTGTCGAGTTAGCTGCATGTCTCGAATGATTGATCTTACGAACAATAAAATATCAATAATGCAGTCATTGGCTTTCTAATTCACATGCATCATGCACACAACTGTTGGCAATATATTTAGTAGGCAAAGCATTACAAAGCTCAGAGAAGAAACGCACTATTTCTTTCACATTAGGTCGCTAACACTTAATAAAAAAAAAATTATGGAAGTGCTGGGCCTTTGATACAACCTTTCAACAGTCGTTTTAATGCGAAAAAAATACGAGTAAGAATACGAATGCGAATTTCGTACGTATGCCTTTGAGATGAAAAACGATTTTGATATCGATATTGAAAGTACATATTAATAATGATTCTACATACATTTTTCTACGTCGATGATAAACATATCGATAATAAAGGCAATGAAAATATCAGTAAACGGATAATGGTATCAAAATTTATGCAGATACATTCATAACTATAGTAAATAATATATGTATCTATAACTATCTATAACAATAAATTAATCGATAAAAATACCGACAATTATTTAAAACATGCTGAAATAAAGTAAAACTATACAAATTTTTCGAAAGCTTTACCATATTGCCTACTTAGGTAATTAAATAACCGGACACACGATTTTAGCCATTTAAAAACTGGGTACAAATTTTTAAGATTTTATCCATATTTTTGCGTTGTTTTTAATTGCCAAAAATTAATGTCTAGTTTTTTAAGTTATAAAAATTTATGTCTAGTTTTAAATTTTCCAAAAAATTATTTTCAGCTTTTAAACTAGTAAAAATTTAGATCCAGGTTTTTATGACTAAAAATTTAAAGAACCATAAATTTATGGCCGAATTTTAGGTTATCAAAAATTTTGATTCAGTATTTAAACTATCAAAAATGTATGTCCGGATTTTAAGTTATCACAAAATTCATATCCAGCTATAAATTTGCCAAGAATTTATCTTCACCTTTTAAATTACCAAAAATTTAGCTCTAATTTTAAAGTTACCGTTCAATTGTGAGCAGTTTTTAAATTATTAGGAAATATTATCTAGTTTTTGGATGAGCAAGAATTTATTTCCAGTTTTTAAAAGGAATATCGATAAATTTCCGATTGCCAAAAATATATGTTCAGTTTTGAAATGACCAAAAACTTATGTTCAACTTTTAAATTATAAAATTTTATGACCAGGTTTTGAAAAACCAAAATGTGTATGTCCAGTTTTTAAAGGCCCATAGATTAATGTTCGGTTTCAATGCTACCAAAAATTTATGCTCAGTTTTTAAATTTTAAACATTCATTTCCGGATTTTGAACTACCAAAAATATGTGTCCAATTTATGTTAAGTTTGCAAAAAAATTGTGTTAATATTTTAAGTTACATATGAAATATATATTTATGTTCAGTTTTTATATGTTTTAAAGGTTATGTCCGGATATTTTTCTTTTAAATTAGCACACATTTACATATGTCCAGCTTTTGAATGACCAGAACTGTTTGCCCATTTTTCAAAGAACCATAGATTTAAGCCCAGTTTTTAAAAGACCATACATTTTTATTCAGTTTTTAAAATTAACAAAACTTTATGTCCAGATTTTAAATTACCAAAAATACTTGTCTAGCTTTAAATTTGACAAAAATTTATGTTTGACTTTTAAATTACTAAAGCTTTATTTGCAGTTTTCATATACATATATGTATAAAAATTTGATTTTGAAGCTACCATAAAGTAAATCCCAGTTTTTTATTGACTACAAATTTATGCACAGTATTTGAATGACCAAAAATTTAATGTCCAGTTTTTAAAGAGCTATAGATTTAATTCCGGTTTTGAGGTTACTAAAAATTTATGTTCAGTTCTTAAATTATCTAAAATTTATGTCCGGATTTTAAGTTACCAAAAATTTATGCCCACGTTTAAATTTTACCAAAAATTATGTCTAGCTTTTAAATAGCTAAAAATTTACGTTTATTTTTCATATTACAAAAAATGTAGGTAAAGTTTTAAAGCTGCTATAAATTTGGTCGCCGCCTTTAAATTAATAAAATATATATCTTGTTTTATAAGTGTCTTAGATTTATGTCAAGTTTTTAAGCTTATGTGCAGTTTCTAAATGATGAAAAATTTATGTTTCCAAAAATGTAAGCCCATTTTTTAATTTCAAGCGTTTATATAGCCATAGCTTTAGATTTTTTCGATTTATCTTCGATATAATGTTAACAATCTGTATAGGCCATATCGACCGAATAACTGCACAACTACATTTTTTCATTGTTAATTTGATAGTTTTTCGTTTGCATTTAAAACACTTGTTCGGCAGAAATGTTGACAGGGCGATGATGTTAACCCTTTCACCCCTGAGTTTTTTTCCAAATCTGGTGGGTTTTTCTTCATTTCGACCTGTCATAAGATACTGTCATAAGACTAAGACGTAAGATGTTTGGGGTACATAAGAAGTAGGACATCCTTACCGTTATCCTGGGATATATAATCCCAATAAGGTTTTTAAGTGGGGCATTATGTCCCAATAAAGCTAAAATAAAGCAAAAATTACTTTCATACATTTTTTTCTTCTTTTTATTTAATTTAATTTAATTTTAATTTAATTTATTTGAGTCAATAGTCATACATGACCTTACAGACTAGATACAAAATGAAAAATCTAAAGTAAGTACACAAAAAATAAATAACAAAATTATCCAAAATGAGATATTAATATTTGCTTGAAAGAAGATCGACTAACAGAAAAATCAATACAGATTTGCTTATCCAAGTTATTAAATTGAATAGTTTCGAAAAGCAAAGAAAAAATCTCGGCCATTTTCCAATTTGATAATTTCTTCCTTGTCATCTACAAAATCACGTAACCAAACTCGTATTGGTAATGCTTTACATATTGGGATAATAAATCCCACATAAAATTCTTATTGGGACAATATGTCCCAAAAACAGCAAAAACTTACTAAAATCTTACGATTTGAAAATGTTCTTCCTGTGATGATTCAAACCTTATTGGGATATATTAGATTTAAAAATATAATAGGAGAAAACAACGTTATTACGTATAGAACTTTGCTGGGACATATAATCCCAGTAGGGGCGAAAGGGTTAATACTATACTAGCAAATCAGAGTACACCCAGGCGGATACGTGACATCTTTGCACTGAAATTTCAAACTTAAGATCAGATGACTATTGTTTTGTTACAAATTTTTTTGCATGAAAAATGAGAACCTATGACGAAAAACATGTGTATAATATTTATCATTTGTAAGATGTGTACTATCTTACCTCACCGCGGCGCATCTGTACAACTAAATGGTCAGTCACACACAAGCGCGGCGGTTAAATGAAAAATGATATTGGCTATCGCGTTTGCGCTGAACCCGTGCAACATGTTGCTGCCACAAAAATATGCACACGTATATACATATATTTTGCAGGCATACATACATATATGCATACGTAGATGCATATACGCGACCACCACCGGTATCAGCTAACTACTATAAAAAAAAATGTCGATTGTTGTTACCTTTTTGCCTTGCCTTGCCTCTTTGACATGGGTGTATGGTGAGGCTTGACCGGTTGGCCGCTTGACCACCCGCTCGCGGCAAGCCACACAAGTTGCGCGCTTTAATTCGCCTGCAGCTGATTACTTGCCAGAACATAACTCTTGAAGTGAGCGGCTTTTTGCAGCTGCTACAAAAAAAAAATACAATAAGAAGAAAGAAGCAACACGGCAGACCAACAGGCCACCACATCAACTAAAAGGCATGCCATACTGCCCATCACTCTAAGCGCGCTTAAACTCACACACACACACACACACTAGCAAAATAAAACCAAAAAACTTGCCAATTACAATTGCTATATGCCTGCAGCAACAAAAAATAACAACAAGAAAAAGCAAGGTGAGCATCCAAGCCATCATGCCACCGACTCACTCAGGCCACGCCAACTCACTTTGTAATGCTTTCGTATGTTTATACACAAAGTTGGCTGTTTATGCTGTTGTTTCTGTTGTTGTCGTTGCTGTTGCTTTCCTTATACATATTTTGTCTAATTTTAGCTCGTTGTGATTTAGTGCGCGGCATAATCTATTCAATGTTGTGAATGGCGGTTGGCAAACCAAGTCGCCGCGGCCGCTTACTTGCCGCGTGGCTGGCTAGCTGGCTAGCTGGCTGACTGCGCTCGTGTGGGTCTGCTAGCCATTTGGGCGACTGACTGTCTTTTTATGAAAAGACTTAGATTGCGCTTAGCTGATTGCGATGAAGTGAGTTACATATGTACGCATACATGTATATACATATATAGCGTGCTAAAGCATGCGCGGCCTTTTCTTGCTTGCCTGGGTATGGGTGCAATGCAATGCTCAACGTACTACGTACATTTACTCTTACAGCCTTTTTCGTATGTATTTGTAAACGTACATACCCCTGCAGTGAAACACCAAACTAGTCAGAAAAAATATTAGTTTACAACTAGAACTTCCTGACTGAAATTGAAGTAGTCCGTAAAAGACCAGACTTCAACATTCTAAAACATTTAAGTGCACAAAATATAATAATTTTTTTAAGTATACATATTGTAAACCGTATTTAATTACATACTAAGAATGCAATTTAATATATGTAATATATAAAATAAACTGACTGATAATATGTTCCGTTTCTTTAG
>JAPVRG010152092.1:0-10305 GCA_029783565.1 Rhagoletis cerasi | reverse complement strand
GAATATTTGATACGTTCTCGTTCGCGTTCGCGTACGAAGGTGAGTGAATATTCCGAACCCTGGTTGAAAGCTTTTTGCGATCTGAAAAGTAGAACTGGAGTTTTTTAAATTGAACGTGCACGTAGTTTGAATTATCTTATTCGAATAAAATTTTGCAGACTTTATTTTTAGACCAAAATACATCTTTTCCCGGCCGGCAAAAGAAATTTTATTTTTAACGGTCGCTCTAGTGTCCATGTATACATATGTGCATTAGGGTGGTCCAAAATCGCATGGGAGAAAGTAAAGTGGGAATTTCAATGCTCTCATCCTCTAGGATTGTTCTATATCTAAAAAAAATACCCGTTTTTTATCAAAAAATATTTATAGTTCGCTCAAAGCGCTTAAAGTTTCCCATGTATTTTAAATGGGAAAAACAGTTTTTCATAGATATAGAATCCTTGAAAATCAATATTTTTCAATCGGAAAGCTCTGTTCCTCTTCAGGAGACTTCAAAGAATATCCAATTGTTTATTTAACCTTTTTTTATATTAACTATTTTTATGGGTCCCCTAAGAAACAAAAAAATGCAAAAATACAAAGAGAAGCATTAAAAAATACTTCTTACTATTTTTTTGACAAGTTTTCGCAAGATTTGCCATTGACAAAATAGCTTGACGAGCAGTAGAAGCCGCATAATAGAGCTCTGGCCATGTAATAAACACGTATTATAGTGCTTAATTTAAAAATTTTAATGAAAATTTAAAAAAATTGCCTGCACTACTACTATACGCTAGCGGCAACCCTGGCGTACGCACGCGGCTAGGGATGGCAACGTACAATCATTTGATCGATTAACTTCATTCAATTTGTGATTTAATTGTATCGTGGCATTTAGATTAATCGATTGTTAATCGAGTAATAGTAAAATAGTCGAAAAAACATTTAGAAGTTTAATGAATTGAGCTACGACTAAAATAGGTCAAATTGGTCGAAAACAGTGTTAAATGGTGTCAGTGGCTAGCTAAAATGAGTTTGGGTCTTTCGATACTAAGGTAACGATATGGAGGTTTCACACCAATTTTGTCACTTCGGCAGACCATTAGTTGGCCGTTCAGAAAATATTTTATTCTCAACGACTTTGATCCTTATTTCTGGTACCTTGACAAATAGTATTTCACAATAGCGGAGGTTATTTATTTCCAGCAGAAATTAGAATACAAAAGCGTAAATGAAGGAATGGATAAAGTAACAAGGAGTAAAGAAGTTTACTAAAAGGAGCTCGAAGCGTTTTTACAATCTTATACCCTTTTTCGGCTCCTAGTTTTTTGTGTAAGTAAATACTTATTAGCAGAAGCTAGACACCATTACTGATAATTATCTGTTAAACAAACAAACCTGAAGAAAGCCATGCAGCTGATTGCTATTTTGCCAGCTGCCGATAAGTTTACCACGCTTGTAACTTTTGCACCTCTGCACTTGGCACTTACGACAGTTTCTTTAGATTCAAAAAAGGAAAGTATACGTTAAACAGCTTAGTACTGTAAAACTTCTTGTGACAACAATTTAAATTTGTCATCATTGGCTTTTATTGCTGTGAAAGTTAGTTTTTATCAAAAAATAAATAAATTTAGTCGAATAATCGATTATTTGGCAATAATTGCATATAATTCCATTTAATTACTTTTGTCTTGTGATATTTTCCGTCCGTTCTATTATGCGTGCATACCTACATACGTACACATGTATGTATGTACCCTGCAGCAATTCGGACTCACCCTAGTCTAACCCTCAGATAGTCCCTATTATTACCAGTACTAGTCCCTCATAATTCCCCTGCCAATGGTTTCAACTGCCATTTTTAACATTGGCGTGTCATTGGAAAAGGGCCGGTCCACTTAAGACTGGCCGTAAGATAGTTCTGGGCTAGTCCAATTTTGAAAATTTTTTTTCGTTGGAGTACACAAAAAAAAAATTATTTTATCATTTTATAAGCATGTTTCCTCTGACGGCATTTGAACCCGGAACCTCCTGAAAGCTAACAAATAGTGGCAAACATCTCTGCGCAATGAGCTACAGCCACGCATGTAAATGCGTGTTCAAATGTTCACTTTGAACCAAAGCCGGTATATTTCTCTTGATGTAAGTAACATGTATTTTGAATTTGAAGCAAGTCGGACCATAAATTAAATTTTTCGGAATAACTCGACTCCTGCGCCACCTACCGGAAAAAACAAACAAAATGCGCACCTCTTTGAAACACCTTTCCAACAAAAGAACAGTCATTCAAATCGGTTGAGAAACATATTAGCAGTAGGGGGAAATAGATTTTGTATGGGATTTCGTTTGCGTATTAATATATAGATAAACGCTGCAATCCTTCAATACTTAGACTCGTTGGTGGTGGAAGAGAAAGAGATGAGGATTAGGATTTGTCATTTATCATTTGTCAATTTTCATCACTTGAGGTTATGAGGACAATCAAAGAAAAAAAAAACATGTGTATTCTCTAAATTTGAACCAAACGTACCATAAAATATTCAAACAATCTCGAATATTCTAACTAGTATCTCGACTACCCAGTCACCTAAGTACATAGTACAGAAGTGCATAAACTAGAAGCAAATCGAACAACAATGTATGCACGTATGTAAATAGGTACATAGTTTATACAACTACATAAATACGTATGTATATTTGTATATGAAGTGTATTACAAATACATGTGCTCTTACATACCATATCGTCCTAAAATCCACAGGTCTAATTGAACATACGTACGCTCTAATAGAGTCCAACATCTAATCCTTATTCTAAAAAGAGAATTTTGTCGAATTTTACTGGAGAAATGTCATCTAAAGTGGAAATAAGTACGATGTAGCAGTCTTCCACTTTGCTTCTTGACTTCTTTGCCTCAAATGCTACATGTCACACATCTTAAAGCTTATTTGTGACTACCCTGCAGAAACAAAATTATCAATTGATCAAAATAACCAACTTCCTAGTTATCTTTTTTGCGGGATCCCGGTGAATAACTAACTTCTAATTAGCTATGAAAAAACTAACTTCAAGTTAGTTGTAAAGTCGTGCAGGAGCCATGCAGACGTTATCAGGAGTTTGTTTTCTTTACAAGTTTCTATTTAAATATCCTCATTCAAAATTACTTTCAATACACTTTTTTTCTGCACTTCGCAGTTTCTTTTTCGTATTCAGGACAAATAAAATAAAGGTCGAAATTTTATATTATCATTTCGATGTTATGTCTGATCGAATTCAAATATGAGACCATCTACAAAGAACATATAAACAAATAAGCAAATATGTAAGGTTAAGTAAAATAAGTAAATAAATAAAAATATAAAAAATTGAAAAATTCCTTTCTTTAATTGAAAATTTATATCCAAAAGTAGTTAGCTACAAGTTAGTTGGCTTCTAACGCAGAGTAAACCAGGGCCCTTACTCTGTAGTTCGAATCGAAAGGCTGTTCTATTCGAAAGCCAAATTCGATTCGAACGCACCTTCGTACTCTGTAGTTCGTTCGAATCCACTTTCGGAGATATTCGAAAATAGTATGCAACACTGCTCGTCAAATGCCAAACGCAAAGCAAAGTACACAAAGAAAATGAAATCAAAACAAGAAAATTTAAATTGCTTACATTGCTATTGTGAAGTTTGAGAATTTTAACTCATTCATTATTGTGTTAAATTTATTGAAAATGTGTGAAAAAGTGAAAATCTTTAATAAAAAAATTACCAAATGGATTCATAGTTGGATGCAGATGAATGCCAAGTGGCGGAACGAGTGCAATTGAGAATTGTTGCCTTTTTTCACTCGACAAAATTGTGAGTTCGATGTCCACAAGCATTTAATTCTACTTCTAGTCTTTTCCAAAGATGGTAGGAAGATTGCTTAGCAGCTAATCCTTTGATTTGCGCCTTCTCTAGATCGCTGTACTCTGTCATACAATTTACCATAATTTTAAACTGCCGGGGCTTCGTTGTTTTACTTTAGCTGCCCTAGAAACAATTTTTTATGCAAAAAATGCATGTATTCACATTTATATTTGTAAAAACTTAAATTTTTGTGGATTTCCGAGTGGTCAGTTGCTGTCGAATAGAATTTTCTAACTTTCGACCATTTTGGCATTTGCTTTCGAAGCAGAGAGTAACAAATTTTCGATAATCGAAAGGGGATAAAATAAATCCGAAGGGAACAGAATGGAACTCGAACATCGAACGAATGCTACTCGAAAGGTTCTTTCAGAGTACCAATCGTTCGAAAGCGAACGAATTTACTATCGAATCGAACTACAGAGTAAGGGCCCAGATACGTACTCATTGGTGTCAAATTGTATCACAACGTCTTTGAGCAAATAGTTTTGTCCACCTAGATTTGGAATTTAGACCACATTGCAGTACCGAGTGAAAATTAAGCATTATTTCTGCAAAATAAACCACAGATACTAGCTTGTTTACATAACACATGGGATTGAACCGATAGTGAAAAAAGCATGTCTAACAGCTGGCAGCTGGGATTTCTAGTATAATGACCACTAAAAACTACTTTGCCAGGAATTAAGAAGTTGGAGATATGGATCTCCAAATTTCGACTAGATATTTACACTTTTACTTCAAAGAATTGAAAATAGATAGAGATTTGAGCGCTGGAATATATAAAACTTGTCTATTGCGACGAGCATATGACCTACAGTGGCTTAGTTTGAGATTCTAGCAGTGTAATCTTTTAACAGCATGAATCTTAGGAAAGATTTGTAAATTGCTATAAACATTTTAAGATAGCCGAAAGTAAAGTGCTTGCTCTGAAGCCCTTGAAGAACTGGGAGCCCAGGAGAGGTATGAATCTGCATCTCTTTATTAGATGTAACGCAAACTGATCCGAGTAGCTGTAACTTCAAACATGTTCACAGGTTATCTCACCGATCATTATCGACTGCCTTGCCACCTACGTTAACAGAGATAAATTACCGAATCAGCTTCTTGGACCGAAAGGCGTTTCAACGCCTTAACGTAATTTTTATGAATGCCAGCTAGAATTGACTCCCTTAACCTTTATCAGCGGGTCTCACATACCTTTTGATCTCATGTCGAAGAAAACTGAAAATGCTATGTGTGTTAATTTTGATAATGACTTTTGGTTTCATACTATAAAAATTAATTATTTCAACATTAGTTCTTTTCATTTAAATTTTAAAGAATCAGGTGTTAGTGTGCTGTAAATGTCCTCTCAATAACTAAAGAAAAAACGCTTGCATCTTTTAATTAATCTTCAATACAGAAATATGCATTTGTAGCATTCCCCAAAGTACACACATATATAGTTTTGCAGGTTAGGTAAGCGAGGCTGTCGCAAAATTCATAAAAGATATGCCTCTTCTGCTGCTTCCCTAAACATTAAAGCATTTTAAACATTTTAATTTTTTAGTTGGCTTGTACTAACCAACAAAGTTCCTGAGCGTAAATGAGTTATGGCCACATTGACCATTTATAGACCATAGCGCAACAACAATAAAAACAAGAATAGCAAACTTTTACCACATATGGATATTTGTTGTATGTCATAAATGATGATAATTGTTTGTGACTGCGCTGTCTAATGCTTGCATACTCGTCCAACAAAATGCAGCAGTATGTCGAAAGAGTCAGTCAGTGTATGTAGCATGAGAGGACAGATAGCTGTAGCTAAAAGTTACATACGAGTACTATGCAGCTCATTGAAGACGTAGCAGTAGCAATTGAAATAGGCAAACGTTGATTGATGATTGGCAATTGGCGATCAGCGGATCAGTGATCGGCAGCAAGATCGATATGATCGATGACAATTGTGCAGTATCGCTTACCAAACAAGTCTATTTCCATTTAAGTATGTATGTACGTATGTAACTATGTTTGTCCGCTGATGTCAAGCCCAACCATAAGCGGCGCTTTATAATGACAGTGCAGCTGCAGCATTGTTGTGGTTGCTGTTTGTGTAGCTCCCCAGCAGTTGCATGCGTGTTAGGAAGGATCGGTGTACGGCTACTGTGGCTAATGATTTTCCCATAGACGTTTGTTCGGCTTGCTGATGTTGCGCACAAAAAAAGACATTGCATTTTTCCATATTTTCACATTTGTTGCTTGTTGTTCGGCGGGTGCTGATGCTGGTGCTGCTCATTAAAACTGCACAGAAAATTAATTCGTCTCAAAGCGATAGCTACTTTTTTTACCGCGCTGTCGTTGGCTTTTCTTTTTATGCGGAGCCAGCGGCTGGTGGATCAATCGGCTGGTAGTTAGATCAATCGGCTGTTGTCCAGTGATCGGCCCTGTTGCTTCAATCGACCAACTGACCGTTGAGTTTTTCTTTTATTTACTACGCATGTGCGTTCAAAGTGTCAGTGTTGGAAATTGACAGCTCTCAGGCGGCAATGGAAAGTAACCGCTGCAATAGCGTATATAGTACTAGCAACTAGCACCACCAGCGCCAACATCAACAGCCAAGTGTAATGAGCAGGGCAAGAGCAACAGCAGCAGCAGCAGTAGCGGCATTGGTAGCACGTAATTGTGATTTTCCAACGAAAACTAAAACTCTCCTGCAGATTGGCCACTTTAGACTTTAAGCGCACTACATATGTATGTACATATTTGTGCGCCCGCCGCGCTGATGTTGCATGCAACAGTTGCACACGTGCAGTTCATTGCTGCTTGCTAGCATTTTTTGTGTTTTTTCTTTATTGTTGTTGCACTTCTCAAGTATGTTCTGGCTCTGACTCTGGTTGTGGCTTTGGTCGGCCGATTATTGCATGTTTATTGCTTGTTGTTGGCGAGTTGGTTGCGCTTTGCTCGCATTTAATGCCGCTAACCAGGCGCATTCATTGTGAATGCAAAAGGCGTTATTGACCGTTTTTAGAATTACTAATTGAATCGACGCGTTACAACGCGCCTTTTGTTGCTGCCAACGAGCGATGTTTTACTTGTTTTTTTTGCTGTTTGTTATTGTTCTCAAGCCGTGTACATGCATTTATTTGTTGTTCACAAATGCGCGTACATTCTTATTGTTGTTAATTTTTTTCACAAAACTCGTCGTTTGTTATGCATTTACTGTTTTAATGTTTTTTCTTTGCTTGTTGCATTTCTTATTTTTGTACTACTTTGATTTGTTTTGAAAATAACGGTGTGTGACATTTGAAGGTAATCGGGTAAAATTTAAAGAAAATGTATTTAAAGATTGCCTGGTTAAAAATATAATTTTTTAGACAGTTGGCAGCTCTGTTCAAAAATGTTGCTGGAATAATTTTTTTAGTTGAACAACTATGTATGTAAAATTTATTCAAAAACTTCCTTAATTTCCTCGGGTTCGGAAACACTTTTATCGAAAATTTTAGTTTTTGGGCAGTGTCGGCGAACATTCATCAAAATCTCGGACTTTGTGTATACTCGGCTTCGAACAGACCAATTATCACATATCACAAGTTGCAGCTTTGTGGCGCAGGATCATGTTTTAATCTCCAGTTACAACGCTGAGCAAACTGCAGAAAAGCATAACGGGCGCTATGAGTACAAACCACAAGAGCTACTCTGTTTTCCTCTGGATCTAACGATACAAAACAAAACGTTGCATCGGCTGCGTTCCAATTGACTGTGGCCGCAAGTGATGAACTTCTTTGGAGGGAGGCACCGATTCCCTGTAGCCTTGGTCTGTGAGTTTAAATACTTTGTTCTTGGGGGTTTTATTTTCAAGTTAGAACTACCGAGACTGTCTCACTTAAGTTAAATGCAGGGACCGAAAATAATGATTATTTTCCAATTTTTAATGGAAAAAATCAAAAGCTTCCTAATATCGTAGAACAGCATCGAGTATATACATGTACATGTGCATATTTTTCATGTCCTTTATGAATATGATACGATTTAAAAATTTCTGAGCGATGTATATAAACATTATAATTTATAATTACAATTTTAATTTTTGGCAATCGCTCAGGATATATAATCATGTATCGAGTTTTATTTTTTTGATCAAAAATAAAACTCATTTTTCGAGTGTTATTTTTTCTCTGAAATAATTATTATTTTGTAAGTTTTTTTTTTGTTTTTTTTAGCCGATAGCCCCAGCAGCTAGCGCTAACTTACACTTTAAATTTGTAATTTAGTTATAAGTTTATTAGATTAAATAAATAAATAAATAAATAATATTCTTTTTTTGATCAGTAAAGGTCATTATTTTTTGAGTTTTTCTTTTCTCAACAAAAATAATGATTATTTTTTGAGTTTTATTTTTTTGATCGAAAATAAAACTCATTTCTTGAGCGTTATTTTATCCCTCAGAAATCAAAATTAATTTTTGAGTTAAATTTTTTTCTGGCAGATCGAAAAACTCAAAACACCACAATGCTTTTCTAAAAGTCTTTAGTAGTAAATATTTTTTACTATGCACTCGGCAGCATACGCGATCAAAAATTACAACAAATTTATATGCTAATATATGCACATATGCGGTTGATAAATTTGTTGTAATTTTTGAGTGCACATGTTGACGAGTCCATAGCAAAAAATATCTACCACTAAACACTTATTAAAAAAGCAGTGTGGGGTTTTGAGTTTTTCGATCTGCCAAAAAAATAAAGTTCAGATATTAATTTTTATTTCTGAGAATAAAATAACGCTCAAGAAATGAGTTTTATTTTCGATTGAATAAAAAAAAACTAAAAAAATAATAATTATTTTTAATGAAAGAAAATAGAGCTCATAACATAATGATTATTTCAGAGCTAAAAAATAACACTCATAAAATTAGTTTTATTTTTGATTCTTATTTCTGAGCGCTACAATAAAACCCAGAAGTTTGTTATTATTATTGATCCCAAATTTTAAAATCTTGAAATAATGATTAAATATCAATATTTTTGATAGAACTCATAATGAATACGGTCCTTAGTTAAATGTACCTTTCCATTCAATTTATTGTTGTGTATTTCTTCTTTGACGCACAGTGTTATTTTGCTTTGGTTTGTTTTGCCGCCGCTGTTGATATTGTCGTAAACGATATTGCGTACCAACATTGTGTCGCTGAGTTGTAATGTCATTGTCGTTCTGTAACATGACTTTTTGTCGCTGACTGACAAAATCATCACTATAGGAATGATGATGGTTGAATAGCTTTTTGTTTTCCTTCGATGCTGTTTTGGTATTTTAAAAATACTTCATATGGCTTCAGAAATTGCCCCAGGAATTTTACTTTAACCTTAGCTCTGGGACAGAACGTTGAATGCTAGAAAGAAGATCCACATAAGTGTTTAATTAATAATTCACCTAGAAATTCTTTTTTCGACACCGCAGATTAACTATTTGTGGTGAACTCCCTAAATATTCTCTACCGCCTTGTTTACAAATTCTCCCAAATATTACCTTGACAAGCCTTTCAATTTCTATCAGGACTCAAATACTTATGTAAAAATTTTCAAAACCTAGTGAGCCTTGAGGGCTTCATTAAATACCCTATGATCCTATTAGTGATTAACTAGGGTAGTAGTGTTAGTTGGTGTGAGTCTCTTAGAGTAGTTGGCGATGTAACTCACCGAACATTTCTTCAGATATATTTCGTGGTAGATCCATTGTATGGTTTTCGACATCGCCTTCCAGCGGATGAAGCGGATAACCCTACCTTCTGAGAAGTATTCTTGAGTAAGTGGCTTTGTGTTTATGTTACATTCTAACGGTTACCTTATGGACATTATGACTGAATTCTAGGAGGATGGCGCTTTGTTGGGATCGATGGCCAGCAGCTGATAGCAAAGAGGTTGACATAACATTGTGCTTAGGACCATTTTCTTTCCTGCCAGGAGCCGTTTATCACAGAGGGTTGGCATTGAGCCAGAGTTGAGTCGGTGGGAGATCCTTCCAGACCTGCCGTACGGCGTGTAAAACTACAATTATAGAACGTTTCAATGTCGTCGGCGGAACTTAGAACTCTAAAAGCTCCGTCCGTACAGTTCGAACACATTGCCACTAAATCGGATTTAAATGCTACGGTTATGATTAAAAAGCCAGTAAAAAAACTAAATCTGACCGATAATTGTCTTATGGTGATTTCGTTTCTAACAAAAAATTTTGCCTTTTGATTGCCCCTTGCACTTTCCGTGTTCGATTGTAAAATAAAGGCAAACCGGTGAGAAAATGTCGTGTTCGTTTCTTAAAATTTCGCACTTTAGCAAGGCAAAAAAGGCACATTCTCTGCCATTTGAAGCTTTGTCAGGGGAGAGTGTTGTCCCGAAAATCAGATGGTTGCTTAAAACGAAAATATTAGGAAATGCGTGAGCTAGACAAGGGTAA
>JAPVRG010151677.1:0-11966 GCA_029783565.1 Rhagoletis cerasi | reverse complement strand
AAAATGGGGAACAGTGAGGGAAATGGAATGCCAGTCGACAAGGAAGGTGTGAATTTTGAGAATGCTAGCATGATCCAATAAAGAAAGGTGTTATACGTTCGCGTTCGTCTCGCTCTAATCGCCATCTTAAGCTCCCTTAGAAAATTTCAGTTTGCCTCTCTGACAAACTAATTTTTATATCAGAGCGATTTTCATGAAAAAGTACTAAAAACGGTTCGAATATTGCAAAAAAATACTATGTTATCAAAAAGTTGAGTAAAGAAAAGTATGCATAAAAACGAAATGTGTACCTATACACATCAAAATACAGTTGTCACCACCTCGAAGGCAAGTGAGAATAATAATGACAATATTTCATTTCATTTGGTTACAGAAACACATTCCATCGAGTATTCCTACTGAAATGGAATGAAACGCTCGAGTAGACTATCCAGGGTTGTCGATCGATTCGACAAATTTTCTTACAGAAACACAACAAGTGAGAGTGACGTAAAATGACATCAAATCGACTATTTTAATCGAGAACATTGATCGAGAAGAGTTACAGAAACGCACTACAGCTTTTCGTGCATATCGTGAATATCGTGAAGCACCTGGAACAGAACTCGTGAATTCGCCCTGAAATTGACAGCACTTCACGGGGCGAATTTCCCAGCTGATTACTTTTTTTTTAATTGGGAATATAAAAAGTCGACTATTTAGTATTTTGCAGTATTATTTGCATTTATTATGGAATAATTATTTGTGCATTGACAGCGGAATACTCGTATTTAGCAAAGATACAAGATGAGATAATCGCAAAAATAACTGAATAACAATCACACGTATTAAAAATTAAATCTAGTCAGCAGCGGGTTCGATCGCGGCCTGCAACACATTTTTTACATATAAGAAAAATTTCTTAAATTAACCAACTAAAAATATGTATTACGCGTGGAGCTATTTGCTCGTGCTCATATGGCTGGCCTATATGCTTTCATCTGGTGTGCTGCTCTTCTCTCGAGGTTTCCTCCTATCACGGGTGTCTAAAACGGACGTCAGCTCGTGTCAACGGCTATCCTTAAATGAAAGTGATGTGAGTCATTAACCCATTTTTTGATACATGTATACCTATGTACATATGTATGTATGTACGTAAAAATTTAACATGTTAATTTAAAATGTGTAGGAATATTTTCTGAGCGAAGAGATAGTACAAGAAATATTCAAAGATGTCAATGCCACTTCCCACTTGTGTTTGCCGCAGAAATCAAAAGTGATCATATTGGTTATTGATGCGCTCAAACATGAATTCGGTGTTTACAAAGAAAACCTTTCAGATCCACTGCCATTCGAAAATAAGTTGACAATAATGCACGATCTAATGCAAAACTCGCCGGACAATGCACGATTGATGCGTTTTAAAGCAGATCCCCCAACAACTACTTTGCAGCGCCTAAAGGGACTTACCACAGGTAGTTTGCCTACATTTGTGGACATGGGTTCAAATTTCGCATCACCAGAGATTAATGAAGACAACATTATTGATCAATTGGTAAAGCATAATTTACCTATCGTCTTTTTGGGGGACAGCACATGGACGGATCTATACCCACGTCGATTTAGGCGATCTTATTCTTATCCCAGTTTTGATATATTCGATCTAGATACAGTGGATAATAAAATTCAACAATATTTGCCCAAAGAACTTGGCAAGGAGGATTGGCAAGTTTTAATTGCACATTTCTTGGGTGTAGATCATTGTGGACATAAACATGGTCCATTACATGAGGAAATGGCTCGCAAACTCGATGAAATGAATGATGTCATTAAGTATGTATTTGAAATACGTAGGTTTCAGTAGCGGTAATAAACCGAATATTTTTAAATATTACAGATCAATTGTAGCAAAAATGGATAGCGATACAACTTTGCTTGTAATGGGTGATCATGGAATGACGGCATCTGGTGATCATGGCGGCGAAACCGAGGATGAGACAAATGCGCTTTTATTCGCCTATGCTAAAGGTCATAAATTCATCGGTAGTGAATTTGGTTCGGATAACACAACTATGCAACAGGTAAAATGAAAGATAAATCTATAACTGCGCTTATCTTAATGTAGCATTGCGTCAAACTTCTTATCTTTTCAAAGCATACAGAGATTGAGTAATATTTTTTTTTAAATATATACAAACATACATATCTACAAAATATACAAAAAAGGCGCGTATGTGATAATCATTGGCACACACGTCACTGTGTTGTGCCACTTATATTAATTCAAGCGATTTACTAAACTCTTCAATTATCTCAAATGTATGAATAGATTCATTAGCAACAAGTGAATCGGTAGCGTTTAATTCATAGCTTGAACTCTTCTTACACGCCTTCAAAGTTCTTTGAATTCAATGAAGCGGAATACTGAAGAAGTTGAATTTAGCTTCAATAATCTCATATCTTAAATTTTATTAGGTTTTTAGTAAGTCATCTACAGATTTTTGAAAAAATCTGGGTTTTGAAAGAAAATTAGTTAGGGCCTTTCTAAAGCAATGTAAAGATAAACACTTGCCCAGAAAACAATTAAAAAAAAAAACAATTAAAACAAATTTTAGAAACAAAAACCTTTTAAAATTAATCCGACGATATATCGCACGATTAACAATATATGTAGAGAAGTAATTCAAAATTGGTTTTTTTTTTTGAGATTTCATGATACAATTAATAAGCTTGATGAGAATATGATCAGTCTAACAGATAACTAAACTTCCCAAAAAATGGCGAAGATGTGTCTCCAAACTTTGATCAAACTTTCCATTGCGTTTCCCACAAAATTGAAATTTTGAAATAATCTATATTATAAAACGTGCGATATATAGATATGACAAGATTCCCTATTTCATTTGCTTATTTCTTCATATTACAGATCGATCTTGTGCCCACTCTCGCTACAATACTTGGCGTTCCAATACCCTACTCGAATTTGGGTTTAATCAACTTCAATCTTGTACCTGATATCAAAGTACCCTATATGAGCAAATTCGAAACTATTCTGCTGCACGCCTGGCAGAATGCGCAGCAAATTTACAAGTATTTCTTCAGCTATGCTTTGGAGAATAAAAGTACATTTGGTGTGGATGAGTTGGAGCAAATGCATAACGAATATGTGCTATTCACTCATCGCGTGAAAACAGTGTACAATGAAGCGGGTTTCAAGTCATTTGTGAGTGATTTAAATGCAAATATGAGACTTATACTCAACACGTGTCGCGAAATTTGGGTAAAGTTTGACGCCGTACAAATGTCTCAAGGGCTATTGTTCACGCTGCTGCCTGTTTTCTTTTCGTTTTTGCTAATCAATAATTTGAACTCCTTAGAGTTTTATCATATATTGACACCGAAAAGCGTCGCATACACGTATCTAATAAATATTGGGGCTGGTTTCTTTGGTTATCGCTATTTTAAAGTTTTCTCCTTCAAATCGGTGGAACATGGCGTCATTTTCTTTACGAATATTTTGAGTGCACTTATCTTAGTCTTCCAAATATTGCAAAATTGGCGAAGAATTGCAAACACATGGTCATCACAGAAGCGTTTCGGCAATATGCCAACTCGAATAATTTTCCTTGTCTCCGTGAGTGTTTTCTTCTCCAACAGCTTCGTTATACAAGAGCCGAAAATACTATCATACCTGTTGATCGCATGTATTCTGTTGCTAACCTACGAAGTTCTGCAAAAGTGCGTGCGACTCGAACTCAGCAAACGTTTTAGATGGTCGCAATTCTTACGCTCCAGCACAGTTCGGCTGCTGCTATTTGGCGTGTTAGCTATTATTTGCATTCGTTACGCCTACACGCTATTTCGCTGTCGCGAGGAGCAGGGCAACTGTGCTGACTTCTCCAACAACGCAGATGGCTTCTCGCTTAAGCGACCGGCGAGCGGCAAAACATACATTTCGGCTGTGGTCATCATAGTACTCTACACAACGGTATCCCGACTCTATTTACGACACAGTGGCAGTCTTACTGGTGGTTCGCCGAATGTGTGGTTGGCACGCTATGGGCCGACCATAGCTTCGATTTGCGCCGGTGGACATTTGTTGCTGGCGCATAGTGCCGTTAAAAACGTGAAGCGCACACACATCGATGCCATGGCGCTCGTAATCTACGGACTTATGCTGATACAGATTGTTGTGCAATGTGTTTCGCCGCTGCTGATATTCTACGTTTTGCCCAATTTTACCACACCTATACAAATCAGTCCATGGGACAACGTCATACCACAGATTTTCAAAAAGATCAAGCGTATGTATGATGATGCAGAGGCGCGCGTTAATCAAATGGATGCAATGATCTATGGGCTTACGACCGCCTATTCTTCGGCGACCATTGTGTTTGGGCTTTTCCTAAGCATGGTTTTGATAGTATTGCTCGAACCACGCGCTGCAATTGGCATGATTTCATGTGTGGCAATTGCTGTTGTCATCATTTTGGTGCATTCTACCTTGCGCTATCGCACAGCTACCAGTCTCGGTAAGTTTATTACATATCCTTTCGTAAACAAGCACGTTTAATAACTTTATTCCTTCCTACATAGAAAACTGCATACAGCCCACGTTTATAGGCATCGTCAGCTGGTTTTTGCTGGCGAACTTTTGCTTCTTCGCCACCTCGCATCAAACAACGCTATCGCAAATAGACTGGCGAGCCGCTTTCGTCGGTCGTACAAGTGGTCTTGGAAAGTCGCATTTGATTTCGGGTGTACTCGTTATACTTAACACCTTCTGTGGACAGGTGTTCTTTTTCTGCATGTACAATCTGCTGAGTGTGATGCCCTTCTCACTTTGTGCGCTGTATCCAAAACTCATAAAAAGTCCAAATATTTCGGGAGCTAGTGGAACAACGGCTACCGCTTCGCTAGAGGGTATGGGCTTCGACATGATGCGTGGCGAATTTCTGCTCTTCGAGAATGAAGGCACTTTTCTTGGCAGTTCATTTAAACTCGGCGTACAGTTTCTAATACTGCAAGGCATTAAGGTGACGTCATTATGCGCGAAAAAAATTTGATCAATTAACTCTGTAATCTTCATTCTCAGGTATTCTGTGCGATGCTGGCTTGCACCATTCATTGTCGACATCTGATGGTTTGGAAAATTTTCGCACCGCGTTTCATTTACGAAGGCATCGGTACATTTGTTAGTTTAGCTGCTTTAATTGTTGGTTACTTTGTTATATTACGCATTAATCGTGCTTTAGAGCGGTTGATTTTCAAGACGAAAAATATGAAGTTAGATTAAGCTTGTTGCTTCAGGCCTAAGCAATGTTTTGCAAGCATTTTTTGTGTGTTCTCGTCCCCTTTTTTATTGTTTATGTGTTTTAAGCGTATTGAAGACTTGGATCATTAATATTTATTTTGAAAAGAACCTCCTAAGATACTGCATTTTATATCTTAAATAAATGAAAGTTGAATTTCAGGTCTGAAAAAAAGTATGTAATTACGCATGCACATATTTCAATATTTTGCGACTTATCATGCAAACTGGTTTTTCTAATATCGCCTTACTTACTTGAGTATGTAGTGGTGCTTTATGATAAGTATATTTTTGTTGGATTGACTAAATTAGCAGTTCCAGTCTTTTGTCGCCGCATTAGTACACATTCGCTATTCAGTTTCATTAGAATGCTGTTGGACTTGTCATTCTGGCTGGGACATAAATTCGAGTTTATTTAAAGAAAATAAATATATTCGACGATTGAAGAAAATCGATTGTGATGGATTGCGTTGCTCTGTTAGAACCATAGGCTATTATAAACCTGCATTTCCTTTTAACTATACGAGTAATAATCTCGAGGCAAGCATCGGAAAACAATTTTTAAATATAGTAATTATATATAAAATAGTTTTATTGTGATATAGGCATGTATGTATGTAGGTATGAATAACATAAATTGGAACGAATTACTTTTCGTTATATAAGGCATACTTTAGACGCGTACATGAAATACTATGAAAAATGCCTCGAACTTCATACAGTACGCATGTAACTTAAAAAAAACACAACATGACTAATTTAGCATTCGTAGTGATGATTTAAATCATAAAATCTTAGCATTCTAGGCGCCTACTTAAAAACATATTCATATACATATATTACATGCATTCAATATTTGTATAGAAAATCCTTGCGCGTAATAATACCAACAACGCGATTTTCTTTATCAATCACAATCATATGCCGCAAGCCAAGTGCGCGAAATTTCTTGAATATCTTAGACGCCGAGTCATTCTATAAAACAAAAATATATATGTGCATATGAAATTTGGCGACAAACAGGTAATAAAACCCAAAAACTCACTTCGCTGACACGCACAGGCGAGGGATTCATGAATATCTCCAGATTCACAGTGTAGTTTTGTTTTTCAGGTCTCATGCGTACGCTCTAAAAGAGGAATTTTAATAGTTTTAATACTACATTGTTGTAAAGAGCATTTGAATTAAAGAAATAAATGTATGCTACTAACATCAATGGACGGATAGCGCGGATAAACATTTCTAAATGTTTCTATTGAAATTGCTTTCTCCCAAAATTGTTTCTTTTCCTCATACAACGAATTCAGTAAAATCACAATCAATTGCGAACGCAAAACTATACCACAGACACGTCCATTTTTGCGATCATTCTAAAATGTGAGAGGTGTAAGAATCTTTAAAATAATAATTATTGCATAATACAGAAAGCAAATTTACTCACGCCATATACATCCTCTACAACTGGAAAGCCATTGTGCTTGCAACGTCGCAGTATTTTGTAGATATAATTGGCGGTGTCACATTTTTTTATACAGACTACAGGTGAACTCATTAGCTGCGACGCATTAAGCCCCTCATACTTAGGCGGAAGTTCCCATGGCAATATCGGTACACCGCTCGTTTTAATTTGTATATCGTATATGCCCTATATTGCAGTAAAAAGATGTAAAATATGAATATTATGTCATTCACAAAATTATCCACTATCCAACTTACCTCTGTAAAGTAGTCGCCTACCCACTTTGCACTAATCAAAGTTACAATTAAGGGGAAAAAGAATGATGTTTCGATTCCCGTTGTCTCCATAAGTATAACCGAAAGGCTGATGGTCATGCGCAGCACGCCACCCAAGTTTGCTGCTGCGCCAATAAGTGCGTATTTACCGGGACTTAGAAAAGTCTATAAAAATTATAATTTTTTTTGCATTAAAATCTATTAATATCGAAAATTACAGTACTTACAGCTTCAGGAAAAATGTAGAAAATAATCATCGCAACCAAACGCCCCCATGCGGCTCCAACTAAAGCTGTTGGTATAAATATACCAAGCGACACATTTAGACCGAAAGTAACGCAGGCGAGAAAGTAATATACCAACGTAAACACGGTTAGTGTCAGGATCTTATGGGAGCCTGTAGTGTAGAAAAAGTTATACTTGAAATGAAATACTTCTTTAAACGTTAACATTTTACTTATTTTCAATAAAAATGCATTTTTAGGTACGTGATTTGTGAAGTAGAAATACAAGTATTGATATATATTTACCTGGTGGATCGTGAAACAGGGAACGCACCGTAGCTTCAGGTGTTTGGAACCAAAGTGCCGCAACAGCGTTATATTCATTATCCTCGCAGAATAACTATTGCAATATAACGAAAGAAAAAAACAATAATCTCAATGCTTTTTATTAAAAAATCATTGCTGATAGTAGCCACGTACTTGTACTGGATAGTCAGTGGGATCATTTCCTAGTGGGCGGCAGTCATTTATGAAAAAGATCATAATGCAAGCCAAAGAAACACCAACCAACGCCACAAGTGCTGCTTCTATGATTCGCGCAATTTTGAATTTTATGAAACGTTTACGGAATCGATTGATATGTGTATTATACGAGTTCCACGTGGCACCCAATAGGCCACCCGTTACGCCGAATAACATAAATATAGGCAATTCAAAATATGCAAAAGTTAGTGGTTGTTCGAATTTTCCCAAATTAAAGAGACCAGTAAAAGTGAAATTATTGAGTCCGTGGTAGGCGGAGAGTACAATGTTTAGCGTGAACGAACTTATAATGGAAGCAACTAGCGTACGCCAAATAAGATTTTGATTCCAAAAACTAGCAGCTTCTTCCAGGGAGAATAACATTCCGCCGATTGGTGAACCGAAAGCAGCAGCTACACCTGCCGCCGCACCACCCAGCACAAAATCCCGTTTCTCATGATCATCTCGAAAATCACGGAAAACGCGAAAGTCCTTAACAAATGTTGTACTTTTGCCTTGTGAAATACCCGCAGCCACTACCGCTCCTGCGTGTGCCATTGGTCCTTCCTAATTGCAATAGACACATTTTTTTACAATCTTCAATAAGTGATAACATTCAAGAATACATACCTTTCCTCCCACTAGACCACCTACGACTGCTGTTACCACTCCAACCATTTTTACAGCCAGAGTTTTTATGCGTACAATTCGCGGAATTTTCACACCGTTGAGATAGCTTTTTACCTGAGGCATGCCGCTACCAGCAGTGATCGGCTCCACATAAGTCACAAGCGCTGCGCCTAACACTACTGGCACTATACTCATCGCCATCCAATAGATGTAAGGAATCACTAGATTTCCGTCAGGGTTGATGTTTACATTTGTATTGTTATCGACGGCTAATGAAATGTATGAAAGGTACATTATTTTGCAATTTTAATATGTTCGTAAAAATTAAATTCTCGTACAGTTTTTGAGAAACATATACTTCACCGCCGACAACTCTTCAATGGGTATATCAATAGCACAAGCAATAAGGGCAGTCACAACTCCAATTTTTATAAATATTATCCAACGTAAGATATCTTTACGAATGCTGAAACGCGCATTATTTATACGTTTTTGGGCTTCTTTGAATAACACATTATCGCATACATCGTAATCCAAGCTCTACAAAACATATTTTAATTTCTAATCAAATTCAACTCTAAAAATCGGAAACAACAAAAAGCACCTCATAGACGTCGTCCCTCAGGGCTATGGCGTTGTTTGTAGCTGCACGCGAAGGTATTGAAACAGTTGGTTCACTTGCATCACCGCCAGCATTTCGCTCATTAGCCACATCATTTACAGGCAGAATATCATCAGTTCCCGGTGCAATAGAATCTAGTCCATTTCCATTTCTCTGAGTATGAGGAACAATTTGCGTTGCCTGTTTTGTTTACATACATACATATATACATTTAAATAGAATAACTGATAAGCCAAGCCAGCATGAGTCATTTTAATTTTATTTAAGTAATAGGTACATAAAAGTTTAATGAATAAGTATGTAGACAGATTTGTAGAAAATATGGGTTGACTTAAGTTATCTTGGGAAAATGGTATAAAATTGGTATCAGGTGAAAGAGGGTGTTTTCGCAATTCTAAATATATAACTTTAATTTGTTGGTGTTGGTTGATTTTTCCGACAGGGTGGCAAAATGATTTACTTTGGAACGAATTTCCGTCATCCCTTGTCAAGTTTGGTTTGGAGACAAACCGTTTTCGGCGTTGTGCCATCTTCAGTGTCATTTTTCGTTCTCTTTCGGCAAATTTATAGTTTTAGAAATATTAGCTGTTGATTTTTTTGTATATTCATCTTTTGCGGCAAGATTTTGCTATTTTTATTATTCCAACGAAACAAATACTGCTATTTTATTACATATGTACATAAATACATATGCAATATTTAAGTATTGATTAGAATTTGACACAATTATGTTTTTTGCAGTTTTAAAGAATACTTATTGAGCAGTGAACATTTATGCATTTGCAATCAATATGCATTTGCCTGCTCCCTTATTCTAGGATTTAGTCAGAGAGTCTGGAAGATAGTAAAACAACGCCACCTGGAATATTTATTTGCACAAGAAATGTTATAGGTATATACTTCCGGTATAACAGAAAGGAGAATTCTGCTGATTAAGGGTTATGATCGGCCTCCGCTCATCGGACGAACAACGTCACCTTGAATATTCATTTGCAAAAGAAATATTTTATACCCTAGAAAACTTGATACTTGCAATGCCAAAATTGTGGTTTTACTTCGTCTTCAAATGGGTCCCAGAGGTCTGTAGATAGATCAGAGAGGGTAGGGGTGACTTGACTTTTTATAACTACTGAACTGTGATCTTTCTAGTGGGTGGGGTATCAGGAGCCAAACCTATCCCCCTCTGTCCTCTAACCCAAAAACAGTGGGCAAATAACTAAACATTACCCTAAATCAGTGCAAATATTTAACAGTTAATTTTTCGAAAGCTATATTTGCGCGGCAGGCGAGACATATATTTGGAATCGGGTGAACGCTCCCTTTCCTCTGATAATAATTTTATACCATTTTCCATCAGGTCAGAGAACTAAAGATTTCCCAAAAATATTTGATTTTCAAATTGTGGAACATTCACAAAAATAAACTTACCGGGGATGAGCTGGGCTCCAAATCGCATACTGCAAGCGCCGGAGGCTCGTCATCATCTTCAGTCTGATCCTCCCGCAAAGGCACAGTAGAATTATCAATTTTTGTTTTATTACTATCCGATTCTTTTTCTTTGGATAACGCGTTTTCTTCATCATCGCTGGAATCGACACTTATCAGACATTCATCATCATCTTTCTTTTTCATTTTTATCGTTTGAAAAAATTTGTAGATTTCCAAATTTTAGTTTTAAATGCGAAATTCTCATAAGCCTTTTACGAAATTGCAAGCGAATATAAAAAAAGCCAATTAAAACAAGTAAGAAAATGCAGTAAAAAGGAAAGTAAGGCAGCTGTTAGACGTGGCAAGTGCAAGCAGTTTTCAAAAGTCTGCCAAACTCAAGAATTTCCAAAAGCGATTGCAGAAGCAGGATGTAAGGCGTTTGTTTTGCTCTATTTTTTTTTGGATTAAATAGCTATAAAATAGCTCCACGATGTTTTGAGCCTAAAGTGTCTTTCGAAAGCAGCCTGAATTTCCGAAAATCGTACTTTTTGATACTAAAAGACTGGGTTCAGACACGGTTGCTTATTATCGGCGATTTCTCTTTTGGTGTTGCCTATCGCATTCACACACAGCAACTTTTTTGTACGCAGTTGTTGTCAGCTGTGAACATCTATATAACCCTAACCAAAGTAAGTAGAAACATGGATTATACAAGGATTAGAGACATGAGGCCCTTAACAGTAGTACGAGGTTTTTTTTGTTTTGAGTTGTGTCGTTATTCCAGATATGTATATATACATAAATAAACAAAAACAATACATTTCATTTAACTTTAATATTTAATAACATTATATTGACTTTAGAAAGTCAGTATGTTTGTACAAAGAGTAAGTATATTTCGATCTGTTCTGTTTTAACTAAGGCTCGCTTATTTAGGTACAATCAAGTTTTTAACTAAGATCACATTATTTAATTTGGTTAAGAAAAACTAAACAATACAAATAAACATGTACAGTCAGCGTCGAAAATATGCATACACCCCAAATTTTTCTTATTTTTTTATAAAAAGTTAGTTTATTCAAAAAACACAAGCATTTTTTTCCAATTTCACACAGAACTCGGGAAAATGCAAGAAATACCAAGAAACCATTATTGTAGGGGTGACTTGACTTTTTATAACTACTGAAATATAATCTTTCTAGTGGGTCGGGAAAATGCAAGAAATAGCATGAAACCATTATTGTAATTTTAAAATTTTCAATTCGATTTCTTATAAAAATTTTGAGTACAATAAAGTGAAAGTTTTAAGTCGCTAATGATGATGATTTTTGAGAACTTTTTTTCGTCGAGGGTGTTGCGTATTTTCTTCCATATAAAAATAGATTTTGTGTTCATGCGTTATATGGAACATATCTATTCTTGATAAAAAGTTGCCATATAAACTGATCTGCATATGTATATGCATTCTAAGCGAAAAAATTGTGCATAAAAATCTCGATTTTTCGAAAAATCCCTA